>CM042857.1:18278609-18281109 GCA_023658055.1 Thaleichthys pacificus | reverse complement strand
TTTTTTTTTTTTTTTTTTTTTTTTTTGTTTTTTTTTTTTTTTTGTTTTTTTTTTTTTTTTTTTTTTTTTTTTTTTTTTTTTTTTTTTTTTCTTTTTGTTTTTTTTTTTTTTTTTTTTTTTTTTTTTTTTTTTTTTTTTTTTTTTTTTTTTTTTTTTTTTTTTTTTTTTTTTTTTTTTTTTTTTTTTTTTTTTTTTTTTTTTTTTTTTTTTTTTTTTTTTTTTTTTTTTTTTTTTTTGTTTTTTTTTTTTTTGTTTTTTTTTTTTCTTTTTTTTGTTTTTTTTTTTTTTTTGTTTTTTTTTTTTTTTTTTTTTTTTTTTTTTTTTTTTTTTTTTTTTTTTTTTTTTTTTTTTTTTTTTTTTTTTTTTTTTTTTTTTTTTTTTTTTTTTTTTTTTTTTTTTTTTTTTTTTTTTTTTTTTTTTTTTTTTTTTTTTTTTTTTTTTTTTTTTTTTTTTCTTTTTTTTTTTTTTTTTTTTTTTTTTTTTTTTTTTTTTTTTTTTTTTTTTTTTTTTTTTTTTTTTTTTTTTTTTTTTTTTTTTTTTTTTTTTTTTTTTCTTTTTTTTTTTTTTTTGTTTTTTTTTTTTTTTTTTTTTTTTTTTTTTTTTTTTTTTTTTTTGTTTTTTTTTTTTTTTTTTTTTTTTTTTTTTTTTTTTTTTTTTTTTTTTTTTTTTTTTTTTTTTTTTTTTTTTTTTCTTTTTTTTTTTTTTTTTTTTTTTTTTTTTTTTTTTTTTTTTTTTTTTTTTTTTTTTTTTTGTTTTTTTTTTTTTTTTTTTTTTTTTTTTTTTTTTTTTTTTTTTTTTTTTTTTTTTTTTTTTTTTTTCTTTTTTTTTTTTTTTTTTTTTTGTTTTTTTTTTTTTTTTTTTTTTTTTTTTTTTTTTTTTTTTTTTTTTTTTTTTTTTTTTTTTTTTGTTTTTTTTTTTTTTTTTTTTTCTTTTTTTTTTTTTTTTTGTTTTTTTTTTTTTTTTTTTTTTTTTTTTTTTTTTTTTTTTTTTTTTTTTTTTTTTTTTTTTTTTTTTTTTTTTTTTTTTTTTTTTTTTTTTTTTTTTTTTTTTTTTTTTTTTTTTTTTTTTTTTTTTTTTTTTTTTTTTTTTTTTTTTTTTTTTTTGTTTTTTTTTTTTTTTTTTTTTTTTTTTTTTTTTTTTTTTTTTTTTTTTTTTTTTTTTTTTTTTTTTTTTTTTTTTTTTTTTTTTTTTTTTTCTTTTTTTTTTTTTTTTTTTTTTTTTTTTTTTTTTTTGTTTCTTTTTTTTTTTTTTTTTTTTTTTTTTTTGTTTTTTTTTTTTTTTTTTTTTTTTTTTTTTTTTTTTCTTTTTTTTTTTTTTTTTTTTTTTTTTTTTTTTTTTTTTTTTTTTGTTTTTTTTTTTTTTTTTTTTTTTTTTTGTTTTTTTTTTTTTTTTTTTCTTTTTTTTTTTTTTTTTTTTTTTTTGTTTTTTTTTTTTTTTTTTTTTTTTTTTTTTTTTTTTTTTTTTTTTTTTTTTTTTTTTTTTTTTTTTTTTTTTTTTTTTTTTTTTTTTTTTTTTTTTTTTTTTTTTTTTTTTTTTTTTTTGTTTTTTTTTTTTTTTTTTTTTTTTTTTTTTTTTTTTTTTTTTTTTTTTTTTTTTTTTTTTTTTTTTTTTTTTTTTTTTTTTTTTTTTTTCTTTTTTTTTTTTTTTTTTTTTTTTTCTTTTTTTTTTTTTTTTTTTTTTTTTTTTTTTTTTTTTTTTTTTTTTTTTTTTTTTTTTTTTTTTTTTTTTTTTTTTTTTTTTTTTTTTTTTTTTTTTTTTTTTTTTTTTTTTTTTTTTTTTTTTGTTTTTTTTTTTTTTTTTTTTTTTTTTTTTTTTTTTTTTTTTTTTTTTTTTTTTTTCTTTTTTTTTTTTTTTTTTTTTTTTTTTTTTTTTTTTTTTTTTTTTTTTTTTTTTTTTTTTTTTTTTTTTTTTTTTTTTTTTTTTTTTTTTTTTTTTTTTTTTTTTTTTTTTTTTTCTTTTTTTTTTTTTTTTTTTTTTTTTTTTTTTTTTTTTTTTTTTTTTTTTTTTTTTTTTTTTTTTTTTTTTTTTTTTTTTTTTTTTTTTTTTTTTTTTTTTTTTTTTTTTTTTTTTTTTTTTTTTTTTTTTTTTTGTTTTTTTTTTTTTTTTTTTTTTTTTTTTTTTTTTTTTTTTTTTTTTTTTTTTTTTTTTTTTTTTTTTTTTTTTTTTTTTTTTTTTTTTTTTTTTTTTTTTTTTTTTTTTTTTTTTTTTTTTTTTTTTTTTTTTTTTTTTTTTTTTTTTTTTTTTTTTTTTTTTTTTTGTTTTTTTTTTTTTTTTTTTTTTTTTTTTGTTTTTTTTTTTTTTTTTTTTTTTTTTTTTTCTTTTTTTTTTTGTTTTTTTTTTTTTTTTTTTTTTTTTTTTTTTGTTTTTTTTTTTTTTTTTTTTTTTTTTTTTTTTTTTTTTTTTTTTTTTTTTTTTTTTTTTTTTTTTGTTTTTTTTTTTTTTTTTTTTTTTTTTTTTTTTTTTTTTTTTTTTTTTTTTTTTTTTTTTTTTTTTTTTGATT
>CM042857.1:18242756-18275256 GCA_023658055.1 Thaleichthys pacificus | reverse complement strand
CGAGAAGGGCTTTTCTTCGGTCCGGAGTAGTGGTCTTGCATGGTGGCCGTGAGCGTTGTGCGAATAGGTTTTTGTGTGGGTGAATGAAAGGTGTTAGTGTTTTTGTGGGATACGGTATGATGTAGAGTGTGTGCCGTACCGCTCAGAAAGTGTGTGGTCTTGTATGGGATGTTTGTTGTCAGCGTGATTGTGTGTGGGTGAATGTAGAATGGTAGTGTGTGATGGGTGGTTTCCTGGTGTAGTGACATGTTGAGGCCATTTGGTGAGTGTGTGCGGGATGGTGTGGTGTGAAGTTGTGTCTGGTGTGTGTGTTGAGTGTGTATGGCTGTGCGTGTTGATGGCTGTGTCTCGTCGTGATAGTGTGGTAGGTTCTGGTGTGTCGAAGAAGTCCGTTGGAGTTGTGGTGCCTGGGTGGCGTGAGTTGTGGTCTGGCGGGGGGGCTGTGTGTGAGGTACGTGTGCTGGGTGCCTGTGTGTCCTGTGAGTATGAGTGTTTGGGTTCTGGGCGAAGGATGTGTGTTCTGAGTGTTGAGTGTGTGCTGGGTGTGTGCGTGAGTGTGAGGTGGCCTCCGGCTGGGGATGTTTGGTATGGTTCGGCAGGCTCTTGAGGTCATGCCTGGTTGGCTGGGTACATGACGAGGAGAGGGCTGACATGGTAGTGTGGGTGGTTCAGGGGCAGAGCAGGAGTGCGTCCGATGGGGATGGCTGGTGGGAGGTTGTATCTAGGTGAAATGGGGTGGAGCTGAGGTAAAGGTATCCTCACTCCGCCAGGATGGTCAGACGTTACCCGCATCAGGCAATCAGTGGTGTGTCTGCCGTTCGGGTCCTTTCTCTGATGCCCACTGCGCACAGAGCAAGATACAAAATGGTGAAAAACGGAAAATGTATATAAAAAATCGTCGGTCTAGAAAGAAAACTCTCCTGGTTTGTTTGTGTGGTGTGTGAGAGAAAACTACCTGGCATAGGTTGGGCGTTGGCAAGCTTTGAGTACAGCTGCCTCCTTCTGGGACGCCATAGACGGACGTCTTGAAACGTTCCATGCCTCATCTTCATAGTTGCCCTGGTCGCTGAAGCGCCGAGGGTGGTGAAGGTGAGGGGGACTGGGGGACTCGCGGAAGTCAGGGGAGGGCGGAGGGTGACGGGGCAGGAGTGGGTGGAGGAAAGGGGGGAGAGGTATTGAGGTGCTAAGGAGGGAGGGGTGTGGAGTGGGGAGGGGGGAGGTGACGTCAACCCCCCTTCCCCGAAAGGGCGTGAGGCGGATATGTAGAGCAGGAGACTGATGGTGGAAGGAGGCTAGGACGGAATAGGGGAAAGGGAGAGAAAGGACAAGGGGGGGGTGGGTCGTCGGGGACCGGAAGAAGGGGAGGGGAATGAGTAGCGGAGAAGGAACCGTGAAGTTTTAAATGCAGATTTGGGGGGGGGGGGAGCTGAGGGAAGGCCGAACGTAAGAAGCTAGAGTTGAGTAGGGAAAGTGAAGGAGGGGAGGGAATAGGACGAGAGGGGATCAGAGGGGGTGCGAGGCGACATTGCGGGAGGGAAAATGGGGGAGAAGGACAATAAAGTTGTCTTATATTGGATGGAAGTTTTGTTTGGGGAATAGTTGCGGGGGAGGTGCGAGAAGAAAAGTCTCGTCCCGAAACGTAATGTGGGGGGGGCGCGGCAGAGGGGGGGGGTCGGGGGGGGTGGGAGGATGGGGGAGGGCCAGAGGGATGAGTATGAGTTAGGGAGGAGAGTGGGAGTGCGGAGGGGGAAGTGATAGCTGGAGAGGGACGACCTGGGGGGGGGGGAGGAGGCGGGGACGGGAAGCGAGGGAGGGGAGAGGCATTTCGAAGTGGAATCAGTCCTCTAAGGAGTGTTCTCACTGGGAACGTTGGGAGTTAAGTAAGTTAGTTTTGAATGGGGGGGAAAATGATAGGTGGATACCGAAGCCAGAGGTCTAGTGAGGGAAGTACACAGATGGGGGGGCCAGAGTGGGAGGGAAAGTTAGAGAAGGGGTGGGGGCAGGGGGAGTGGTGAGGTGGGGACTCGGGGGGTGAAGAGGAGAAGTGGGTGAGCGTTGGTGAGGGAGGGAAGCAAATGAGAGAAATAGGAGAAGAGCGTAGTAGCGAGTGACAGTATGCCGAATAGTTCTTTTTTCAAGTGAATACGAGCGACAGGAAAACAAGGAAGAGACAGTGGGGGCGGAGAGGGAATTGGAAGTGGAGGAAAGGGGGCGGAGAGGGAAGTTAGCGGGGAGGGAAGGGGGTGAAACGGGGGGTGAGGGAAGTTTGTAGGAAGAAAGTGGTAGGCGAGGACAGCGTCGGGAGGCGGGCTGGGGGGAGGTGAGCTAATCAGTTTGGTGAACGGGGGGGTGGACCGGGAGGGAGGAGATGGTGAGCAACTGTTGACTCATTTGGCGTCTACGTTGTGTTCGCTATATCTCCCTCCATCCCTGAGTGTTGTTCCTCGATGGAGGCGGGGCGGGGGCGTAGGTGCCACGCTGTTTGTGGGCTTCCGATCATAGGACGAGGGACCAGCAGTGAGCGAGTGTGAGAATAGTCGTGAGATGTGATAGAGTGACGCTAATAGAGGGTATATATCATATCATAGGGATCCAGCCATGACATCCAGGAGTCCATCCCGTATACAGTGACATCATACAGACAGAAGGACAGAAGGACAGACAGAGATAATAAAAGGTAAGGCTCTACTTACACAGCGTTGGAGTCCCACAGTGCGCAGAAGGGCTTCATGCTCCCCTGGAGACAGAAGAGGAAGGTCACCACCAACATGGGAAAAAGCATCGACAACAGATCCCTCTCACATCCACCCTCTGACAGTCCCAGCTCTCAGGTGAGTCGCTGAGGTAGTATGACCTACAGCCTGCGCCCCATCACCCCCTGCATCACTGCGGAGGCACGCGCGCACGCACGCGCACACGCACAGGGCCTTTGAACGATCGTCTCCTTCATCTCTGCGATTAACCAAAAGCCCCTGGTCATAAAACCCCCCGTCCTTCTAACAGGCTGACCCGGTGGCTGCAGTTGTCTGCAGACACGCCAGGCAGCTGAGCTACACCCAACGCCTGCAAATTAATTATCGAACCAATTACCCTCCATTGTTTTGTTGACTAATGTGCCTCTAAACGTGAGGCGCTTTCATTGTGGAGGATTGACTCCCCGGAGCTGTTCTCTGAGAGGGAGATAAGGCTGCCTCGACAGAGTCGGACAGTTTAAACCCTAAGGGGGAGCGCTTCCTGTGTGTTCCCAGTTACGGCCAATAATGAAACACGTGTGAAACGTTTAGCTGGCATGGATTCTGTCTGGTGAGAGGAACTCGGAAATGTGTTCTTCGTAGTTTGTGTTTGTGCTGTTGTCTGGTGTGAGAGTTAAATGTTAAGAATGGATAACCTGATCATTACTTCACTGTTCACCAGCCTCTACCACAGCCCAGCCAGCACATCTAAGACACTGTGTATGGGCTTCTACGGAAGAACCACTGCAAGATGCTATTTATCCTGCTGTATGATTTAGTTTAGCAGGTGATATAATGTAATAGGTGATGTACTGTAAGCAGAGATACAGTGTGGTGCAGTGTAACAGGTGATTTACTATATAAGGTGATGTGGTGTAACAGGTGGTGTAGTGTAGCAGTAACAGGTGATGTAGTATAACAGTAACAGGTGATGTAGTGTAGCAGTAACAGGTGGAGTAGTGTAACAGTAACAGGTGATGTAGTATAACAGTAACAGGTGATGTAGTGTAGCAGTAACAGGTGGAGTAGTGTAGCAGTAACAGGTGCAGTAGTGTAGCAGTAACAGGTGGAGTAGTGTAGCAGTAACAGGTGGAGTAGTGTAGCAGTAACAGGTGAGTAGTGTACAGTAACAGGTGAGTAGTGTAACAGTAACAGGTGAGTAGTGTTGCAGTAACAGGTGGAGTAGTGTAGCAGTAACAGGTGGAGTAGTGTAGCAGTAACAGTGGAGTAGTGTAACAGTAACAGGTGGAGTAGTGTAGCAGTAACAGGTGGATTAGTGTAGCAGTAACAGGTGGAGTAGTGTAGCAGTAACAGGTGGAGTAGTGTAGCAGTAACATGTGCAGTAGTGTAGCAGTAACAGGTGATGTAGTGTAACAGTAACAGGTGGAGTAGTGTAGCAGTAACAGGTGGAGTAGTGTAGCAGTAACAGGTGGAGTAGTGTAACAGTAACAGGTGGAGTAGTGTAACAGTAACAGGTGGAGTAGTGTAGCAGTAACAGGTGGAGTAGTGTAGCAGTAAACAGGTGGAGTAGTGTAACAGTAACAGGTGGAGTAGTGTAGCAGTAACAGGTGCAGTAGTGTAGCAGTAACAGGTGGAGTAGTGTAGCAGTAACAGGTGCAGTAGTGTAGCAGTAACAGGTGGAGTAGTGTAACAGTAACAGGTGGAGTAGTGTAACAGTAACAGGTGGAGTAGTGTAGCAGTAACAGGTGGAGTAGTGTAACAGTAACAGGTGGAGTAGTGTAACAGTAACAGGTGGAGTAGTGTAGCAGTAACAGGTGAGTAGTGTAGCAGTAACAGGTGGAGTAGTGTAGCAGTAACAGGTGCAGTAGTGTAGCAGCTGTATGAAGTGCTCACGTTGGCCAGGTGCGCCAGCTCGATCTCCAGGTGCGACTCCGAGGCTTTGGGCTCCGGGCGCACCGTCACGGCGATGACCTTGGAGTTGACGGCCGTGTGGTTCCTGTGGGCGGGACAAGACAGCACAACTTTAGTGTCTTTCTTACTACTTGATCCATCAGATCATCTGTCTCTTGATTCAACATGACATCACACACAGCTGGTAGGTTGGCTGGGTTAGGGTGAGCTGTGTGTGTGTTGGGTTAGGGTGAGGTGTGTGTGTGTTGGGTTAGGGTGAGCTGTGTGTGTGTTGGGTTAGGGTGAGATGTGTGTGTGTTGGGTTAGGGTGAGGTGTGTGTGTGTTGGGTTAGGGTGAGCTGTGTGTGTGTTGGGTTAGGGTGAGCTGTGTGTGTGTTGGGTTAGGGTGAGATGTGTGTGTGTTGGGTTAGGGTGAGCTGTGTGTGTGTTGGGTTAGGGTGAGGTGTGTGTGTGTTGGGTTAGGGTGAGCTGTGTGTGTGTTGGGTTAGGGTGAGGTGTGTGTGTGTTGGGTTAGGGTGAGATGTGTGTGTGTTGGGTTAGGGTGAGGTGTGTGTGTGTGTTGGTTGTGCTAGAGTGAGGTAGATATGTGTGTGTTGGCTGGGTTATAAAGAAACACACCCAGGATGAAATGAGTCATGCTGGTGTCAATCATCTCCTGAGAGCGTGAAACGAAGGTCGACGCGTCACATGACCACTTTCTTCCGAGGAGACCCAATCAAAGCACAGCGTCGGCCGAGGACACGTGCGCCGTGAGGAAGGGGAACCGACAGGAGGAGTTCTA
Source organism: Thaleichthys pacificus (assembly GCA_023658055.1). Lineage (NCBI taxonomy): Eukaryota > Metazoa > Chordata > Actinopteri > Osmeriformes > Osmeridae > Thaleichthys > Thaleichthys pacificus. The sequence continues at coordinate 18,269,871 of CM042857.1, read as the reverse complement.
TCAGTCACGGGCGGCCATCTTGAGGCAAGATTTCATGCACCATTTGTAGCGAGTCACCGAGATTGAAGCCAGGCTGAGCGCGGGGGAACGGGAGCCTGATGGGGGCTTTGTGAGTCACTGCGCAGGGAGGGATGCCAAACAGAGGCAAGAGAAATGCCCGAGTCTCAACACAATTAATGCCCGTAAAGCGTCCACACGACCAAAGTAAGAAGAACCCTCCAGCTAACTTGGAATGACACCTCTCCGTTTGTCTCCCGGGGTCTCATTCAGGTGTGAACATGGATGGGACTCGGTCCCTGACTGGGAGAGTTAGGGCTTAGTGCCTGTGCGAGTGCTACCAACCGACGAGGACGAGATCGGGGGCGGGGGGGGGGGGGGGGGGGGGTGTTGGGTTGGGGAGGGGCTGGGCTGGGTGGGGAGGAAGAGGCTGCGTTGCGCCGGACGCGTGGAATGACGTCGAGCCATTTCCAGAGATGCCAGAGAGAAGGAGAGAGAATGGCTCGTACCAAACGTTCAACTCTCCCGCCTCTTTGCATTCTTTTTCAGGTGTACTTTCCGGCTCACTTTCATCTCTGTTTCGTCTCTCTAAGGGAACAACCTTCACGCGATGGAGAGTGAAGCCTTTGTCCTTTTTCCTCTCCTTTCATATACCACCTATCTACCACAACCCCCAGGGACAACGCAGGGCTGGGGCGGACAACATGGAGACGAGGCTGTGTGTCCAGCCCTGGGAAGTGTGCGTGTCCCTGGGGGGAGAGGGCGGGAACAGAGGAGGCTTTGATCCCAGACGTGAGCGGTCCGTCTAGGGCAGAGTCTGGTCTGACCATGTCAAGCCCAGCCGTCAGTGGCCCCCAGGGGAGGGGGAGTCCTCCAGCCTGTCTTCTGACAAACCTTGATGCTGTACTGGCTTACTCCAGTACAGCTCGTCTCTCTAAAAGACAGACTATTCAAAAGAAGGTGCGTACAGAACAGTATGACTTCAAGTCTTTTTTTCAGTGGGAGTTCAACGATAAAACCCTTCTGAGACCATGTAGAACCCTTAACAAGACCATATAGAACATGTAATCAGATCGTATAGAACCCGTAATTAGATGGAACCCCTAACAAGACCATGGAGACTCAATTACAGCACTGGTGGAGATAATCAAAGAAGTTGACCCTGTCATTGACTCCATAGGATCCTCATATCTCTACACAAGATTACAAAGGGCACCATGAAAACCTGAGGATTGTTATGTACTGCAGACACTAGAGCACCATCAAGCAGATCATTACAGTCAAAGAACAGGTGATGCATGAACGATTGTGTGATGCAGAGAGGGAAAGATTGAGGGGGGGGGGGGGGTTAGGGGGTTCACAGTGAATACCTCGTCGTGGGGATGATAATTGATTGAGAAAAACAGCTCACATTATAATTAACTACTGACATATTCATTGATGTTCCTGGCGGGGGTTGGAGTGGCTGTTATGATATGATAGCCAGTGCAATATGCCCCCCGCTGTTTCTGCTTACAGCATCACAATTACTGCATGTCCACTCATATAGGAGAACCCAGACAATACATCATGTGTCTGGGTCACAGAGGCACACAGCTTAATGAGGGGAATGTTCAATCTCGTCCACAGAATAGCGAGCAATATTGGACAATGCTTCTTATGAATAAATGTAAAATGGAATTGAGCTTCCTCGTTCGCTTGTCAATGTCCCTTTAAATGAGTTGTCTGGGAAAACAAAAATCTTGAGTTTGGTGTCTGAGGGGGATTTGCCACTGTACTCTCAGCAGAACACGACTCTTCCTTTTGAGTGTTCGTATTCATCACGTCTCGCAATCTTCTTTCTCTATATTGGTTTGGATGAAAGATATAGAGAAGGACATTTCTGTAAGACCAACAGCCTTGCGCTATCACGGTGTCCTGGAACAAAATAAAAGGCTTCCCTCCAGGTTTTTGATAGAATCCAACTTTACGACGAGGCAAGGAAACACTGAGAGTGACTTGACTCTGGTAACATAAACACTTTAAGAACCCAAGATCCTTGATCTTCTGCAGTATGTCCTATATGCACTGTTTGTATGACGCTTTGGATCAAATTGTTTGCCAAATGACTCAAATATCGAATTTAATCATGTTATGGTTTTCCACCATTGTGTGGGTTCATAACCCGAGTACAGACCTCTCTTCGGGGTTGTGTCTTGCGGTGTACTGCAGAACTGTAAACAAGTCTGACACATTTATCCTTGCATTTTTCATCCAAACTATTCTCAAGCAGATGAATGTTTCCCTGTGACGCAGTCCTCTGTGTCTGATGCCTGAGATGGAGGAGGTGGATGAGCCATGCTGGGCCCCGTGCCCCCACCTCTGAGCACCTTTGCACACACAAGAGTTCACTTATCCTTCCTCCTCTACCTGGACTGAGAGGAGTTGTGTGGCAGTGTGCGAGTGTGTGTCTGTGGCTGTGTATGTCTGTGTGTTTCTGTGTGTGTGTTGATGACTATTTGTGTGTGTGTGTGTGTGTTGATGCATGAGTGTGGTCTCACCTTGGTGATGGCAGCATCAGGCCCAGAGTCTTGTACAGCACAGTCCCCAGGATGAAGACAGGAGAGACGTCAGAACCATCCATATCTGAGAGAGACACAACAGCATGGCCGACATCAGAGTGTCACAAGGACACATCCAACCGCACATCCATTCAAACAAATATATTGTCACGATAAAGACAGCTCACATCTGAATGTGTTCACATTCAAATATGCCATTATCAATACCATTCTATCAACATTCACAGCAAAACAAACTACACAGTATAAAATCCTTGTATTTGAAGTCTCTCTAACGGTATGCTTGATTTAAAAAAACATAGAAAGTGTCAGAATTCAAACATTTTGAGAATTTAGCACGAATAAGACAAGCGATTGTTAGCTATCACTGTAATGGACAACTGTCTGCGTGTCCACTGAGGCCCTGAAATAGAGGCCCATGGCAACATTCCCCATGGCAACATTCCTGCCAACAGTGCATTAAGTGATGAGCTCCAAGCGCTCGCAATACCATTGATAAAATATGGCAACAAATCATTGCTGTGGCGTTGGCCAGTGTGGACGCTGTTGTGCGGAGGAAAGTTTGGAGTGTCGGGAGAGGTGACCCCTTAACTGGACCGGGGGCTGGTGCCCCTCCAGACGTAGCAGAACTGAATAATGTCCCACATCAATCTGCTGATGCCTTAACTCTTTCTCCTGTTATAAGACGGACCGCAACAATTAAGTAGATGGTTTGGTGCAGCGTGTGTGGAGCTGGTAGCATACTATAATACTGCTCTAGTAAGGGAGGAGAGACAGTAGCATACTATAATACTGCTCTAGTAAGGGAGGAGAGACAGTAGCATACTATAATACTGCTCTAGTAAGGGAGGAGAGACAGTAGCATACTATAATACTGCTCTAGTAAGGGAGGAGAGACAGTAGCATACTATAATACTGCTCTAGTAAGGGAGGAGAGACAGTAGCATACTATAATACTGCTCTAGTAAGGGAGGAGAGACAGTAGCATACTATAATACTGCTCTAGTAAGGGAGGAGAGACAGTAGCATACTATAATACTGCTCTTGTAAGGGAGGAGAGACAGTAGCATACTATAATACTGCTCTAGTAAGGGAGGAGAGACAGTAGCATGCTATAATACTGCTCTAGTAAGGGAGGAGAGACAGTAGCATGCTATAATACTGCTCTAGTAAGGGAGGAGAGACAGTAGCATACTATAATACTGCTCTAGTAAGGGAGGAGAGACAGTAGCATACTATAATACTGCTCTAGTAAGGGAGGAGAGACAGTAGCATACTATAATACTGCTCTAGTAAGGGAGGAGAGACAGTAGCATACTATAATACTGCTCTAGTAAGGGAGGAGAGACAGTAGCATACTATAATACTGCTCTAGTAAGGGAGGAGAGACAGTAGCATACTATAATACTGCTCTAGTAAGGGAGGAGAGACAGTAGCATACTATAATACTGCTCTAGTAAGGGAGGAGAGACAGTAGCATACTATAACACTGCTCTAGTAAGGGAGGAGAGACAGTAGCATACTATAATACTGCTCTAGTAAGGGAGGAGAGACAGTAGCATACTATAATACTACTCTAGTAAGGGAGCAGAGACAGTAGCAGGATTTGAGCAGCGCTGTAGCAAGAAGCACCACTGACCAGGTGGTCCCTGCTGTTACTCAGTGTAAACAAGCTTTAATGACAAAGTCCACCTTTGTGATTACCACTGCTCTGAGTGCTGCGTTCAGATGTGATGCACACAGACTGTCACTTCAGCTTTGTGAAAGATGATATGTTTACTGCTGGATCTGTGATGGTTGTGAATGGCGTATTCTCCAGGAAATGAGCGATTCCGTTGGGTAACGGGTTGGGCTCAGAGAGACTGTGAATTATGCACTGTATAGGTAGAGTGTGTTTATGCAGTGACACATTTTAATTTCCTAGAATGCTATGCGTTTACTGTAACTGTGTGGTGAGTGTGGTGGTGGTGTGTGATGGTGGTCAGTGTGGTGGTGGTGGTGTGTGATGGTGGTCAGTGTGGTGGTGGTGGTGTGTGATGGTGGTCAGTGTGGTGGTGGTGTGTGATGGTGGTCAGTGTGGTGGTGGTGTGTGATGGTGGTCAGTGTGGTGGTGGTGTGTGATGGTGGTCAGTGTGGTGGTGGTGGTGTGTGATGGTGGTCAGTGTGGTGGTGTGTGATGGTGGTCAGTGTGGTGGTGGTGTGTGATGGTGGTCAGTGTGGTGGTGGTGGTGTGTGATGATGGTCAGTGTGGTGGTGGTGTGTGATGGTGGTCAGTGTGGTGGTGGTGGTGTGTGATGGTGGTGGTGTGTGATGGTGGTCAGTGTGGTGGTGGTGGTGTGTGATGGTGGTCAGTGTGGTGGTGGTGGTGTGTGATGGTGGTCAGTGTGGTGGTGGTGTGTGATGGTGGTCAGTGTGGTGGTGGTGTGTGATGGTGGTCAGTGTGGTGGTGGTGGTGTGTGATGGTGGTCAGTGTGGTGGTGTGTGATGGTGGTCAGTGTGGTGGTGGTGTGTGATGGTGGTCAGTGTGGTGGTGGTGGTGTGTGATGATGGTCAGTGTGGTGGTGGTGTGTGATGGTGGTCAGTGTGGTGGTGGTGGTGTGTGATGGTGGTCAGTGTGGTGGTGGTGGTGTGTGATGGTGGTCAGTGTGGTGGTGGTGTGTGATGGTGGTCAGTGTGGTGGTGGTGTGTGATGGTGGTCAGTGTGGTGGTGGTGTGTGATGGTGGTCAGTGTGGTGGTGGTGGTGTGTGATGGTGGTCAGTGTGGTGGTGGTGTGTGATGATGGTCAGTGTGGTGGTGGTGTGTGATGGTGGTCAGTGTGGTGGTGGTGGTGTGTGATGGTGGTCAGTGTGGTGGTGGTGGTGTGTGATGGTGGTCAGTGTGGTGGTGGTGTGTGATGGTGATCAGTGTGGTGGTGGTGTGTGATGGTGGTCAGTGTGGTGGTGGTGGTGTGTGATGGTGGTCAGTGTGGTGGTGGTGTGTGATGGTGGTCAGTGTGGTGGTGGTGTGGGTACCTGCAGTCTGGGGCAGGAAGATTCCCTTGGGGATGACCACCTTGTCCTCCGAGTTCCTGGCCCAGTCCACCATGCCCTTACGACCCTTCATGGGGAAGTTGATGTCGGTCATCACCGACACAGCTGGCAGCCTCTGTATGCTGGCCACTGGAGGACAACAGCACCGGTTACTACAGTAACAGCAGTTACCACAACAACACCAGTTACAACAACCTCTGAACTCAAAAACAGCAAACCTACAACAATCACAACCTATAACACTAACATCAAGATTCTGATATTAAATAACCTTCCTAGACAATGGCAAATGAACAAACTATATTCATATTTTATTCTAGAAGTTGTCAGTATTGAGGAACGTAAACATTTAGGTTGGATATCTGTTCTTCTTCTGCCTACATCATCTCATGTCATTCTTCCAGAAGAAGCAGTACAGAATGACATGAATTATACCCTAAAGTCTGTAGCGACAGAGCTACTCTAAATACACTGCAACAGAAAACAGGCTTCCCTGTTATGAAGAGAAGCCATAGTGTAGCTGGCATCAGCTCAGAAACAAAACCCTTCTTGACTCAAGGAATCTTTGCAGTTTCAGAGTTTCAGCCTGCGGGGGGAATCGCAGTTCACATGATGTACCCGCTAACTTGAAAACAAGGCTGTGAGGGTGACAAGTCGCCAGGGTGACACGTTTCCAGGATTGCAGAGCACAGATAAGATTGGCAAACAGGCTGGCCAGTTGGCAAGCTGGCTGGCTGGCTGACTGGCCAACCAACTGGCTGGCTGGCCAACTAACTGGCTGGCTGACTGGCCAACTAGCTGGCTGGCTGACTGGCCAACTAGCTGGCTGGCTGGCTGACTGACCAACTAGCTGGCTGACTAGCCAACCAACTGGCTGGCTGGCTGGCCAACTAGCTGGCTGGCTGACTGACTGGCCAACCAACTGGCTGGCTGACTGGCCAACTAGCTGGCTGACTGGCCAACCAACTGGCTGGCTGGCCATCTAGCTGGCTGACTGGCCAACCAACTGGCTGGCTGGCTGGCCAACTAACTGGCTGGCTGGCTGACTGGCCAACTAACTGGCTGGCTGACTGGCCAACTAGCTGGCTGGCTGACTGGCCAACTAGCTGGCTGGCTGGCTGACTGACCAACTAGCTGGCTGACTAGCCAACCAACTGGCTGGCTGGCTGGCCAACTAGCTGGCTGACTGGCCAACCAACTGGCTGGCTGGCTGGCCAACTAGCTGGCTGACTGGCCAACCAACTGGCTGGCTGACTGGCCAACTAGCTGGCTGGCTGACTGACTGGCCAACCAACTGGCTGGCTGACTGGCCAACTAGCTGGCTGACTGGCCAACCAACTGGCTGGCTGGCCATCTAGCTGGCTGACTGGCCAACCAACTGGCTGGCTGGCCATCTAGCTGGCTGACTGGCCAACCAACTGGCTGGCTGGCTGGCCAACTAACTGGCTGGCTGGCTGGCTGACTGGCCAACTAGCTGGCTGGCTGGCTGGCTGGCCAACTAACTGGCTGGCTGACTGATGATCTAGCAAGCTGATGGCTCTTGTTAATGTCGGCAGGATAAAACTTGACAATAATGTGCAATCAACTGTTCATGAATCACTTGTATCATTCCCAGTGACTGAGATGTCCTCTGCTTCGTCTTGGTTTCCAGGGAGTGACTTTAATGTCACTCTCTCTGTCTACGAGCTCCTTCCACGTGGCATGCTCTTGTTGCACGAGTTGTTAAAAAAAAACAGACACTTTCTTGGCACTAACCGCTGTAATACAGTTAGAACTGTGAACTTCTGGTCGTTAATGATCTCCTGCACTTAGAGTAGACACTATTTTTGCTTCGGATAGAAATGTCTGCTAAATGTGTAAAGGTAACATATCCTGTGTGCCAACATCTACTGGTGCTCAGTCTCACAACCACTTTCAGGCTTCAGTGGCAGAGACACCCTCTCTGTCAGACATCTGGAGTTACGGTAGGAGCATCATTGATTGGATCAGATTAAGAAGAATCCTGCTGCCTGTCTAAAGCCAACATCATCTTATATATTATATCCCTGAGCTCAGAGAGATTTCATCCTTGATTGCGAGCCATCAAACTGTGACGCCAGGTGAAGGCCGGCCAGAAATAAAAAATCCAATTAAGCAGTGCCAGCTGGTGGGGCAGTAGTAGTGTGACGGCTGCTTGCTGTTACTCTATGCTGATGTGAAGGACCAGCAGTTCCTTTGGTTCTGGTGGCTCGGTCCAACCGTAGGATCAATACACCCTGAAAGCCTGGCTTAGCGGCATTGTATGGGGAAGGTGCCTGAGTGTGTGTGCGTGTGATGTGCTGGGTGTGTGTGTGTCCATGATGTGTGTGTGTGTGTGTGTGTGGTGTGCGTGTGTGCAGCTCAGGGATAGGAGGCTAATGCTGCTACTGATGCTGCTGTGTTGCTGCTCTGCAATGACATCACCTGAACCATGTCAGCACTCCAAGGGAGGTGTGGAACAAGTCTGGGCAGGTGTGTGTGTGTGCAGGCATGTGTCTTCAGAGTTTCTGGTCTAACATGCCCTTAGGACCCTTGTGAAGCCTGTGTCCATCCCCACAGACACAATGTGTGTGTGACTATGCCCATGAGACCATTTAAAAGTGTACATAGACATCTGTGTTTGTGCATGAGTTTGTGTGGTTTTGTGTGGGTTAGTGTGTGTGCGACTGTGTGTGTGCGTTAGTGTGTGTGTGTGTTCACAGAGTGAGAGGGCATGAAATCACAGAACACCAGGAGACACATCAATCTCACAGTTAGTCGCTGAAGGCCAGATGTTAGTGAGCAGCTGAACTGGTCTTCGTGTGTGTGTGTGTGTGTGTGTGTGTATGTGTGTGTGTGTGTCTGCATGTGTGTGTGCATGTCTTAGTCACAGGGCTGATTGTCACCCACACAAGAGTAGTGGATGTGACAGACTTCCAGGGCTGTCATTTGGATGGTAAAGACAGCATTTACACAGCACCAGAACCACAAGATCTCTTAGCTACAGAACAGTTCCTTCAGGATCGTGCCCATCTCGGATTAGACTGAGAATAGTTCTCTGCTTTTAAACAGCAGCTTTTCTAGGAAATAAACCCAATTTCCTTGTCCTTAAGGATCTCAGTCTGATTTAGTGCAGAGTATAAACAGTGAGCAGACCAGTGCATGAAGTTGAGAGCTTTTGCAATCAAGGTTATTTGACTAAAAGAGGGAGGATGGGGGGCGAAGCTTTCGTTGACAGCAAGTATTTATCTTGGGGTGCCTTAAATAAGGAGAGAAATAATGCTGAGATATCTTACTCAGCCAGAACCTCTCCACCTGCCCTGGGTGTACCATCGCCCTGCCCTGTATATTTAATCAAATACACCAACAAGGCTATGTCTTCTCCGCTCAGATAAACATAACATTGTTTGCAGTTTTACGTTAGTGTCTGTGGTGCAGGGGAGAAAAAAAGGAGCGTTGAAAAATAGGAGAAAGGGATAGATGGAGTGACTGAGAGGAAGGGTGGAAAGGAGAATGAGTTGTTCTGTGTTCTATGTGAGTGTTTGTGTGTGTTTGTGTGTGTTTGTGTGCGTGTGTGTGTTTGTGTGTGTTTGTGTGTGTTGTGTGCGTGTGTGTGTTTGTGTGCGTGTGTGTGCGTGTGTGTGTGTTTGTGTGCGTGTGTGTGTGTTTGTGTGTGTTTGTGTGCGTGTGTGTGTTTGTGTGCGTGTGTGTGTTTGTGTGTGTGATAATTGGGTCCAATTTCCCAGCATTGTGAGGACTGGAGGAGACTGAAGTCCTCTCAGGAGTAATCATCCTCAGTCTAACTGTGCTACAGCTACACAGGAGTTTATTCCATCCCATGAATAAGTAATGATTACACTTCCATTCTCTCCTTCCAGGAAGACAAACGTTTGCGGCTGAAGAAGAAATATAATTCCGGAGAGATCTGCACCTGCATGCTCAGAGGATGCAGCAGAGATCATGTGGTGTTGGCAGACCTGTGTTAGCTGTTTAACAAGACCCACGAGACTTACAAAACCATCCTAACAGAGCGGTGGAGAGAGATGCAGAGAGAGGGAAGAGAAAAGAGAGAGTTAGAGCTGGGTAAATAGGGACAGAGAAGGAGAGAAAGGGAGAGAGAGCGGGATAGAGAAACAGCAGTTAGCCACAGTTAACTAGTACTTTGGTTAGTTAATACTCTAGTTATTTAGTAATGTAGTTTGCTAGTTACTCAAGTTAGCTAGTACACTAGTTAACTAATATTCTAATTAGCTAGCACTTCAGTTAGCTAGTTGGCTACTGTACTTTGCTAGTTACTCCAGTAAGCTAATTCTCTAAGTACATTTAGTCATTTAGCAGACGCTCTTATCCAGAGCGATAATTAGCCAGTAGTACTCTTGTCAGCCGTAGTTATAGCTAGTTATAGCTATTTACTCCTGTTAGCTAGTATTCTAGTTGGCTAGCTAGTCCAGTTATGTAGTACTCTAGTTAGCTAGTTCCTACAGTAAGCTAGTTAGCTCTAGTTAGCTATACTTACTCCAGTTGGCTAGTTAGCTCTAGTTAGCTAGTGACTCCAGTTAGCTAGTACACTAATTAGCTAGTAGTCTACTTTAGTTAGCAAGTTCCTACAGTTAGTTAATGTTAGTGCATCTGCAAGTCCTGTGTCTGGACAAGCATGGAAGAATTGATCTGAACTGACAATAAACCACGTGAAAACTTTAGTGTAAACAATATATCTTAACAGTTCTGATCAATATCTACAAACACCTTGCAGATGATTCAGAAATACTTACAAACCATGTGTTACTAGTTATTATCTCCAAATACTTTATATTTTGTAAATATTATGTGAATAATATATGTGTAGCTTGTACATTATTGATGGTCATTGCCCACAAGTTCAGTCACACAGGGTCAGGTACATTGGTCTTGTTCTGAACTTAGAGGCCTCCCGTTAAACACTTTCTATGTTCCTGTCAGTGAGGCAGCAACAGTTCAAATCTTCCCCACCTTTCCACCTCTAAAATCAATACAGTTCTACTCTCACTACCAGTAATGTATGAGCCTCTTCCCTGGATGTTTACCACCATTAGAGCACCAAGATCACGGTTTGTTATTGTTTTTTTTGTCCTTTGATATTTGTATGTGTGTCTACAATCCCTCCATCCCAGGAAGGATGTCCTAATTAGTGAAGTTAATTAAACACCTAATAATAAAGAGATTGATCAGGGAGAGTACAAGAGCTCTAGAGTGTTGGGACACAAAATAGAGGAAAAACAAAGCAAGGTCGAGACAATGTACGCAAGCTGACACACACACGCACACACACAAGCACACGCCACACACACTCACACCACGCACAGCTATTTTTTTGCTATCAGGAGGGTGTTCTGATTTCAGCAGAGAGGACTAAAGCAGGGTAGATTACTCTTCAGATGAATGCTCCATCTCTGTAGGTAAACACAAGTCAGCGGCAGTACACTGGCCTGCCTGTCTGGCTCTCTGGCCTGCCTGTCTGGCTCTCTGGCCTGCCTGTCTGGCTCTCTGGCCTGCCTGTCTGGCTCTCTGGCCTGCCTCTGGCTCTCTGGCCTGCCTGTCTGGCTCTCTGGCCTGCCTGTCTGGCTCTCTGGCCTGCTTGTCAGGCTCTCTGGCCTGCTTGTCTGGCTCTCTGGCCTGGCAGGATCTCCTCAGGAGGGACGAACACGACTCAGCTCTGAGTGGGCCTCCGGCACGTTCTGAGACGTGTTGAAACATATGGAAGTGGGAGGTGTTGTTGGGTGTGCGCTGTGTTCTAGAATGTGAGAACATGTCTGTTGTGTTCTAGAATGCGAGATAATGAACGATGCTTTCTAGAATGTGGGAGGATGTTTGATAATGTTCGAGAATGCGAGATATTGATCGGTGTGTTCTAGAATGCAGAAGAATGTTGGAGTGTGGAAGAATGTTTAATATGTTCTATATAACACTGAAGTGCTGGGTCTTAATGATAGATAAACACAATGTTCTGAGCCAGAGAAGAAAACTGGACTAAAATGAGATTAAATATATTAGTCACCAAACTCCCTAGCATGTCAGTCTGCCAGAAAGCTGTGTTAATGTGAGCTGAGAAAGGTCTAGAACATGCCCCCCCCCCCCCCCCGCCCGCCCCCCACAGCCACAGCCCCCCACCCCCCCAAACCCCTGTTGATATTGAACGGGAGTGTTTTCATAGGAATTGAAGACATTAAGAGCCCAAGCTCAGTTTTAATTAGCAGTATTGATCTGAGTGTGTTGGGCCTCTCTCTCTCACCGTGCAACCATTTATCCTCCATTACTGACGGGGGGGGGGGGCATTGACGTGAGGACTTCACAGCTCAACTGCCACACCCGCCTGGAATGATCAGGTAGATTGGGGGAGTATGTGTGTGTGTGGAGGGGGGTGATTCTCACCCAGGTTCCCGGTCATGAGGTAGGCGTTGTGGAAATCTTTCATCCCCAGACCAACGATGTGGATGAACTCCTCTATCACCTGCATGAGCTCCACTGCTCCTGGGTAGATCTGAACAGACAGGCAGACACAGACAGACAGAAAGAAAATATGGTTACACTATTACTCTTATGAAAACACATTGGGCAACCCCTGTAGCTCTAGCCTAGGAGAACTCGCCTAGGAGCTTGGAGGGGATGTGTGTGTGTGTATGTGTGTGTGTGTAAAGCCAGGCACCCAGGCCCCTCTATGTGGAGTACCCATCAGTGTCTAGTGACACTCAGGGCCACGGCCAGGGCCCTGGGTCACCACTCAGGGCCACGGCCAGGGCCCTGGGTCACCACTCAGGGCCACGGCCAGGGCCCTGGGTCACCACTCAGGGTAACGGCCAGGGCCCTGGGTCACCACTCAGGGTAACGGCCAGGGCCCTGGGTCACCACTCAGGGTAACGGCCAGGGCCCTGGGTCACCACTCAGGGTAACGGCCAGGGCCCTGGGTCACCACTCAGGGTAACGGCCAGGGCCCTGGGTCACCACTCAGGGTAACGGCCAGGGCCCTGGGTCACCACTCAGGGCCACGGCCAGGGCCCTGGGACACCACTCAGGACCACGGTCAGGGCCCTGGGACACCACTCAGGGCCCTGGGTCACCACTCAGGGCCCTGGGACACCACTCAGGGCCCTGGGACACCACTCAGGGCCACGGCCAGGGCTGCCTGTCACCCCCAGGCACGTCCATTCCACCACGCTAACGTAGTTGACCTGTATCCTCGGAGACGCCCCACTGTCCAGGCTGGGGGTCAGCTGGATGGGGGATGGATGAGAGGCTGGATTGCAGGCTATATTGAGGGCTGGAGGGGAGGGTAAAGAGGGCTGTAAGGGAGGCTATATTGAGGGCAGGATGAGAGGCTGGATTGGAGGCTGGATTGAGGGCAAGATGAGAAGCTGGATTTGAGACTGTATTGAGAGCAGGATGAGAAGCTGGATTGGAGGCTGTATTGAAGGCAGGATGAGAGGCTGGATTGGAGGGTGTATTGAGGGCAAGATGAGAAGCTGGATTTGAGGCTGTATTGAGGGTAGGATGAGAGGCTGTATTGGAGGCTGTATTGAAGGCAGGATGAGAGGCTGGATTGGAGGCTGTATTGAGGGTAGGATGAGAGGCTGGATTGGAGGCTGTATTGAGGGTAGGATGAGAGGCTGGATTGGAGGCTGTATTGAGGGCAGGATGAGAGTCTGGATTGGAGGCTGTATTGAGGGCAGGATGAGAGGCTAGATTGGAGGCTGTATTGAGGGCAGGATGAGAGGCTAGATTGGAGGCTGTATTGAGGACAGGATGAGAGGCTGGATTGGAGGCTGTATTGAGGACAGGATGAGAGGCTGGATTGGAGGCTGTATTGAGGACAGGATGAGAGGCTGGAGGTCTCCAGCTGCTTTCCAGGCTGACAGCTCGGACCAGAACCAGGAAGCCAGTTTGACAGGCATGTCTCTCTCCACGGGCGTTCACACCGTGTTATCTGTGTGATCGGCGCTAACGCAGAGTTCTTCAGGGAGCATCCGTTCCGACAGACACGGCTGAAAGTGGTGCGTCTGTAACTGGTTTAAAAGTGTGACGTATAGAGGGAGGGGGAGCTGGGCTGGAGGGGGAGCTGGGCTGGAGGGGGAGCTGTCCAGGAGTGGGAGCTGGGCTGGAGGGGGAGCTGGGCTGGAGGGGGAGCTGGGCTGGAGGGGGAGCTGGGCCGGAGGGGGAGCTGGGCCGGAGGGGGAGCTGGGCCGGAGGGGGAGCTGGGCTGGAGGGGGAGCTGTCCAGGAGTGGGAGCTGGGCTGGAGGGGGAGCTGTCCAGGAGGGGGAGCTGGGCCGGAGGGGGAGCTGGGCTGGAGGGGGAGCTGGGCTGGAGGGGGAGCTGGGCTGGAGGGGGAGCTGTCCAGGAGGGGGAGCTGGGCTGGAGGGGGAGCTGGGCTGGAGGGGGAGCTGGGCTGGAGGGGGAGCTGGTCCAGGAGGGGGAGCTGGCGTCCAGGAGGGGGAGCTGGGCTGGAGGGGGAGCTGGGCTGGAGGGGGAGCTGGGCCGGAGGGGGAGCTGGGCCGGAGGGGGAGCTGGGCCGGAGGGGGAGCTGGTGCTGGAGGGGGAGCTGTCCAGGAGGTGGGAGCTGGGCTGGAGGGGGAGCTGGGCTGGAGGGGGAGCTGGGCATGGAGGGGGAGCTGTCCAGGAGGGGGCAAGGGAACTGGGAGAGCAAACACAGAGGCAGGCAGGGACAGAGCCCTTAGTGACATCCCATAATTAACACCTCCTGATAGCATCCCAGGGCCCAGTCACTCAGGGTTCAGCTTTAATCACAACCAAGAAGGGCACAACTTCTGTTAGTGTGTGTGTTTTGGTGCATGTGTTTGTATGCAGTTAATTGAGTTTGTCGTGTTTGTGTTGGCTTGCATCATTGAGTCCCTGCCTTCCTCCTTCTGACACACTGCCATCATCCTCCACTGCTCTCCATGACAACTGAGAGATGTGGAGGCAGTGGACTTGCCTCCACATCTCTGTTCCTCTCCTCTTCTCCCCTCTATTCGTCCTTCCATTCTTCTGCTCTAACCCTCCTCTCCTCTCTTCTGCCCCTCTCCACTCCTCTCCTCTAGGAGATGAGAGGGGAGCTCTCATCTCCTCCCCTCTCCACTCATCTCCTCCCCTCTCCACTCATCTCCTCTCCTCCCCTCTCCACTCATCTCCTCTCCTCCCCTCTCCACTCATCTCCTCCCCTCTCCACTCATCTCCTCTCCTCCCCTCTCCACTCATCTCCTCGCCTCCCTTCTCCACTCATCTCCTCTCCTCCCCTCTCCACTCATCTCCTCCCCTCTCCACTCATCTCCTCTCCTCCCCTCTCCACTCATCTCCTCCCCTCTCCACTCATCTCCTCTCCTCCCCTCTCCACTCATCTCCTCCCCTCTCCACTCATCTCCTCTCTCCCCTCTCCACTCATCTCCTCTCCTCCCTTCTCCTCTCCTTGCATCTACTCTGTTCTCCTCTCCCCAGTACTCTCCTACAAAGCAGTCCTTGACTGGAGAGACAGTTTGATATTCCCTAGCCCCCATCCTCCAGTCCCTAGCAACCATCCTCTCGTCCCCAGCCCAGGGGTACTCAATTAGAAACCCAAAAGGTCCATTCACCAAATGTCCATTCAGTCCAGGGTCCGGAACAGTGATGGTTTATCTTTCTGGCCCTTACCTCAGAGTTCTGGGGGTCATTTTGTTCAAAGTGTCTATGCTGTGTGTCATAGTGATGTTTCACGTTACCACTTTGACAAGGGCAACCGTCTCATTGCAGATTAAACACATCGGTTGTGTGCTCCCCACCGGCAACACAAATGCATACTTGTCACTCCACTCTGTCTGAATTTTGTGATTTTCTGAATCAACGTTTCTCTTTTTGTGGGGTTTAGAGCACGCCATGATCGATTAGCCTGCGTTGTTGCGAATGACACACAGAACCGGCGTGACCCACAGAGGTTGCGGCCAACGTTGAGTGAGTGAGTTGTCATGGTGATATTACAGTTATTGCAGCTCCTGATTGGACTTTTGGAATTGGACACGGAAGATAGAAACCACATCTAGTAGGAACAAAATATAGGCTATAGCGCAAAATCACGCACCAATGAAAACTCGCTTGGATCATGACTAAATTAGAATGTTGATTTTGGCTTCAGTCCAAATTGTATTGTGTCTGGGTCCGGAATCCGGACCGGAGTCCGACTATTGAGTAGCCCCACTCTAACCCCATCCCCAGAATCATAGTTTCAAGATCCTAGTTTCTGTCTTTATATTTTTCTATTCGTCTCTCTTCATCAGCCTCTTTCTGTTTCATTCCCTCTCTCTTTGTGTCTATCGGCCCCCCTCTTTCTTTTCCTCTCTCTCTTTCCTCTCTTTTCTCCTCTCTCTCTCTTTCCTCTCTCTCTTCTCCTCTCTCTCTCTTTTCCTCTCTCTCTTTTCCTCTCTCTCTTCTCTCTCTCTCTCTTTCCTCTCTCTCTTTTCCTCTCTCTCTTTTCCTCTCTCTCTCTTTCCTCTCTCACTTTCCTCTCTCTCTCTTTCTCTCTCACTTCTCCTCTCTCTCTTCTCCTCTCTCTCTTCCCTCCTCTCCCCCTCTGCAGCCGCCTCCCAGAATAGTGTGAGCTCATAGAGCCCCGTCTGGGTGTCAGACACGCGCCGGCTGCAGTGAGACAGAGAGAGCAACCCAATTACTGTCCTGGTGAGAGAGAGAGAGAGAGAGAGAGAGAGAGAGGAGAGAGAGAGAGAGAGAGAGAGAGAGAGAGAGGGGAGGGAGAGAGAGAGAGAGAGAGAGAGAGATAGGAGAGGAGAGAGAGAGAGAGAGAGAGAGAGGGGAGGGAGAGAGAGGGAGGGAGAGAGAGAGAGAGAGAGAGCAACCCAATTACTGTCCTGGTGAGAGAGCAATTGTGAGGAGAGAGAGAGAGAGAAGAGACAGAGAGGGAGAGAGAGAGAGAGAGAGAGAGAGAGAGAGAGAGAGAGAGAGAGAGGAGAGAGAGAGAGAGAGAGAGAGAGAGGGAGGGGAGAGAGAGGGAGGGAGAGGAGAGAGAGAGAGAGAGAGAGAGAGAGAGAGGGAGGGAGGGAGAGAGAGAGAGAGAGAGAGAGAGAGAGAGAGAGAGAGAGGGAGGGAGAGAGAGAGAGAGAGAAGAGAGAGAGAGAGAGAGAGAGAGAGAGAGAGAGAGAGAGAGAGAGAGAGGGAGGGAGAGAGAGAGAGAGAGAGAGAGAGAGAGAGAGAGAGAGGGAGGGAGAGAGAGAGAGAGAGAGAGAGAGGAGAGAGAGAGAGAGAGAGAGAGGGAGGGAGAGAGAGAGAGAGAGAGAGAGAGAGAGAGAGAGAGAGAGAGGGAGAGGAGAGAGAGAGAGAGAGAGAGAGAACGATCTAGTACTTGCCATCAGACCCCCCTCCCTCTCCTCTTGCCTCTGTTCCTAGGCACAGGTAAACCACAGAGAGAGCGAGTGATGGAAGAAAACCAACAACAATAGGATTAGAGTGCTTTGAAAGGGCTCCCTCCATCCTGTGTATGGGGTCAGGTGAGGATTCCTCTCAAAGGAAGCAATTTAGCCAGGCGAGTTGACAGAGACGCTGATGCTGACTTCAGATAAAGGTGGCTCAGAGATAGGGGCTCACACTGGTGTTTGGGGGACAGGGGGAGGTCAGTGGTGGGGCAGGGGGAGGTCAGGGGTGGGGCGGGGGCATGGTGGGGGGGGGGGGGGGCATGATGGGGCGGGGGGCATGGAGGGGGGATCGGTCGAATGGCAGCTAACTGGCAGTTGTTTGGGACAAGAAGGTTCCTCTCAGCCCTGTCTGTCTGCCTGCCTGCCTGCCTGCCTGCCTGCCTGGCCGTCTGTCTGTCTGTCTGCCTGCCAGTCTGCCTGCCTGCCTGTCTATCTGCCTGTCTGCCTGCTTCTGCCTGCCTGCCTGTCTGTCGGCTTGCCTGACATTCTGTCTGCCAGTCTGCCTGCCTGTCCGTCTGCCTGTCTGCCAGTCTGTCTGCCAGTCTCTGTCTGTCTGTCTGTCTGTCTGTCTGTCTGTCTGTCTGTCTGTAGGGTATTATTGTCCAACTTTCTCTGTGAGCTGCAAACTGATCTCTAATAAGGTGTAGTGAAGCTGCAATGTCCTCAGCACCCCTTATGACTTATGTACGGTAGAGATCCAGCTTTACTGGTGACTCAGTGAGCGTGTGGGGCAGACCAGCGTCGCAACACAGACTGAGCCTGCGCTGCTGCCACCCTGTGGTGAGTAGCAGAATTACACCCTGACGACGGACGCTTGAGGAATCCCACAGCTGTGGTCAGGACGAGTGTGTTAATGAGCACGTCTGTCAGGTGTTGAGAGGAGGCCTGTTGAAGGCCTGGGCGCCACGGTGACGGTCACTAACAGAGCCACACGGCTGCAGACAGAGAGGGACATGGATGGACCACACACCTGCTGGGCATCCTCCCACTTGTCCCTGTTCTCCTCTTCCAGCAGGTTACTGATGATCTGAAAGAAGTTCTGGAGGAGAGAGAGGGAGAGAGAGACAGAGGGAGGGAAGGAGAGAGAGACACGGAGGGAGGGAGGGAGGGAGGGAGAGACACGGAGGGAGGGAGGGGTGGAGAAAGAAACACAGGGAGAGGGAGGGGAGAGAGAGACAGAGGGAGGGAGAGAGAGAGAGAGGGAGACAGAGGAGAGAGAGGAGAGAGATAGGGAGACAGAGGGAGGGAGAGAGAAATATAGAGAGAGGGAGAGGTAAAGAGTGGGAAGAGGTAGAGAACGAGAAAGGTGGGAGAAGAGGGAGAGCGAAAGAGCAGGGAGAGAGAGGGGGAGGGAGAGAGAGAAAGAGTGGGGGGGGCAGATGTTGTAAATGTCTACACAGCTTCAGCAGTAAAGAACACATATTCATGTCATGATAAATAAAACGACCACGCTTCCCCCATGACACACTCATAAACACACACACGAGCACACACACACCACACATATCACGTGTACATACATTAACCACACGTGCATGCCACAAAATACACGCACCACACACACACTCCTACATGCACGGTCAATAACATATTCACAGGCAGTAGGCTGCCTAAGCATCACAAGCAGGAGGTTCTCCAAGCCCTCCAATCAGAGAGAGAGAGAGAGAGAGAGAGAGAGAGAGAGAGAGAGAGAGAGAGAGAGAGAGAGAGAGAGAGAGAGAGAGAGAGAGAGAGAGGGAGGGAGGAAGAGGGGGAGCGAAGTCAGCACTGTTTAGAAAGAAACAGAACTCTGGATCCAGCTCCAAATGAGCATCCCTGCAGCCTGAGAAAAGACCCCTTTCCGGTAATTAGACAGACCAGAAAGAGCCCCTGCTGTACGGCAGTGCTGCACTAGAACAGGAAGTTGATGTCATTCGTCCGAACCCCCCCTCCTCCCCCCCCCCCCCCCCCCCCCCCCCCCTCACCTCCTCCTTCACCACCTCCAGATAAAATATGGCTCCAGGAAACTGAGTCTAAGACAATCTGACAACCAGGATGAGAGAGACGATTCCACAGGCTCGGGATGAGGAGCGAGTCCTCAGAGAGGGGGGGGGGGGGGGGGGGGGGGGTGAGGAAGGGGGAGGAATAGGGAGTGAATGTCCCAACTTATCCCCGCCCACAAAATAATTTGGTCGGGAAGTTGGGTCTGGGGGGGCTCAGACAAACTATGGCTGAACAGAAGCTGTTCTGACCAATGAAATTGTCAGGGCGGGCTTTATACGATGATGGACAGATGATCAACAGTAACGTAATCAACCACGTCACCAAAGAGCGCTTTGGTTGAATTTGTTTTCAACAAACATGGCTACCGCTGGAGAGCTGGGATGTTATGATTCTGCCATCGAGTCTGTTTTAGAAGACATCGACAGCGCATTAGTTTTGAAAGAGGAACAGAGAAACGCAATCAAGGCATTTGTCGATGGAAAATATGTTTTTGCCGTCCTTGCTACGGGGTTTGGTAAAAGTTAACATACTACGTTGCTCTGATTGGTTGTAGGTCTATCCAATTGAGCGAGGAGGCATTTGTTTTCCGGGTTCGGTTGAAACACGCCCCATAGTCACAGCCCAACGGAGAGTTCTCAGACTCATATTCTGACTAGAATTATGAGTATGACAACGTCAGGCTAGAGTGAATGGGGGCTGGGGGTGATGTTGAGGTCGGAGGGTTTCAGGAATCGTTCCTCTTGCTTCCTCCCCTCCCCTCGTCCTCTCCTCTCCTCCCCGCTCATCCTCCTCCTCCCTCTCCTGCTATCCCCTCCTCCCCTCCCCTCTCCTCTCCTCCCCCCTCCTCCCCTCCCCTCTCCTCTCCTCTCCTCTCCTCCCCCCTCCTCCCTCCCCTCTCCTCTCCTCTCCTCCCCCCTCCTTCCCCCTCCCCTCTACTCTCCTCCCCCCTCCCTCTCCTCTCCTCCTCCGCCCTCCCCCTCCCCTCTCCTCTCCTCTCTCCCCCCTCTCCCCCTCCCCTCTCCTTGTTTTACCTGAATTCTAATGCTCCCTCTGGTGGTAATGTGAACCACTTTAACACTGCATTAGCATAGACACACACACACACACTGACACACACACACTGACAAACACACACCGACAAACACACACACAGAGACATGTACACACACCCCACACAGAGGACATCAATTATCTTATTGGAGATGTAGGTTGGGCTTTTGACTAATCTCTATCATCCTATTGACACAGAGGATCAAGTATTCAGCCAGACAAACACACCCGGGCACACATCTACACACACACATCTACACGCACACATCTACACACACACATCTACACACACACGTCTACACACACACATATACACAATAGGCACACACATCTACACACTAGGCACACACATATACACACGTTTACAGTACTGTCACTATTACTGTCACCATTACTGTCACCATTACTGTCACTATTACTGTCACTATTACTGTCAGTATAACTGTCACCATTACTGTCACTATTACTGTCAGTATTACTGTCACTATTACTGTCACTATAACTGTCACTATTACTGTCACCATTACTGTCACCATTACTGTCACTATTACTGTAACTATTACTGTCAGCTTTACTGTCACCATTACTGTCACCATTACTGTCACCATTACTGTCACTATTACTGTCACCATTACTGTCACTATTACTGTCACTATTACTGTCACCAGTACTGTCAGCATTACTGTCACCATTACTGTCACTATTACTGTCAGTATTACTGTCACTATTACTGTCACTATAACTGTCACTATTACTGGTCACCATTACTGTCACCATTACTGTCACTATTACTGTAACTATTACTGTCAGCTTTACTGTCACCATTACTGTCACCATTACTGTCACTATTACTGTCACCATTACTGTCACTATTACTGTCACTATTACTGTCACCAGTACTTGTCAGCGTTACTGTCACCATTACTGTCACCATTACTGTCACTATTACTGTCACCATTACTGTCACCATTACTGTCACCAGTACTTTCACCATTACTGTCACCATTACTGTCACTATTACTGTCACTATTACTGTCACCCTTGTGACAAACACACAAATTAACCAACCATTCACAGGTAAGCAGTGTACCTGCACGTCGTCGGAGGACGGCTCGTAGCTGGCCCTTCTGAAGGTGTCCGTCACGTTCCTCAGGATCTCCACAGAGCAGAGCAGGTCCCCGGCATAGAGTTCCCTCTCTGGGTGAGGTCCAGCAGGTTCTTGGTGACGTGGGACATGCCATCGCCCGCTAGCAGTCTCTGGCCCTTGGCGAGGTGGCCTTGAACCTCCAGGAGAGGCAGAGCAGAGGACTTGGGGCGTTTGGATCCACAAGTAGCACCACAGTCTGACAGAGACTAGAAACATGCTGTACTAGAGGGTACCATGTTGAAACATGCTGTACTAGAGGGTACCATGTCGCTAATGCTGTTCCATCTTATTCATGTCATGTAAAGTGTTGCCCACGGTAATATTCTGTATACTGTATACTTGAACTGTGCACAGTAACATTTTGTATTTGAAGGATTTAAACTGTAGTATACAATATTTACTGTTTAGATGTACAGTATACTGTAGACAGGAACTATAAACAGCAGAGCAGACATCTTGACCAAGCCCAAAAGGAATACACGGGCGCAGAATTCCGACGAAAACCCGCGTATTTTCAAGTAGAACACATTGGTCTGAGGCAAAATGAAAATAAACTTTTCAACTCATATAAAAAAATGCCAAAAATGCTAAGAATTGAAAAGGAGGCGCTTATCGACCAAAATGATAGCAAGAGACAGGGCCAGAGAGTTTTCAGGCGATCTTTATGAGGATGGATCAATACTTTTTTGCAAAGTCTGTCAACATTCAATCGACCATATTCGGCGTCAAACTGTTGTGGAACATCTTCGGTCGTTCCGACATAAGAACAGGAAGGCTAGTGGAATTCCGCAGATTTCCGCAGATTTTCAGTCTGAACAACCGCAGATGTGAAAAAGATCTGCGTTTTACGTTTGGGCCTGATCATGACTAAATGAATGAATCAGTCAATCCATCAATCACTGAGTGGGGGTACAATAACTCAATTATATTTTCTCTCTTCTACTCTCACTCCTTCTCTCTCTTCCTCCACTCTCTTCTCTCTCTCCTCCTCTCTTCTCTCTCTTCCCCCTCACTATTCTCCTCTCTCTCCTCCTCTCCATCCTCTTCTCTCCTCTTCGCTCGTCCTCCTCCCTCCATGCCCTCTCTCTCCTCCCCCGCTCGTCCTCCTCCCTCCATGCCCTCTCTCTCCTCCCCGCTCGTCCTCCTCCCTCCATGCCCTCTCTCTCCTCCCCGCTCGTCCTCCTCCCTCCATGCCCTCTCTCTCCTCCCCGCTCGTCCTCCTCCCTCCATGCCCTCCTCTTTCCTCCCGCTCGTCCTCCTCCCTCCATGCCCTCTCTCTCCTCCCCGCCTCGTCCTCCTCCCTCCATGCCCTCTCTCTCCTCCCCACTCGTCCTCCTCCCTCCATGCCCTCTCTCTCCTCCCCGCTCGTCCTCCTCCCTCCATGCCCTCTCTCTCCTCCCCGCTCGTCCTCCTCCCTCCATGCCCTCTCTCTCCTCCCCGCTCGTCCTCCCCCCTCCATGCCCTCTCTCTTTCCCAGTCTATGCTACACAAGGTAATCGTTTACTTTTACACACTGTGGTGCACATTAAAGCAAATGGCGCACAAGGACAGATGCTTAATGAAGACATCCTCTTCTGCACCTCTCCTCCATCCCTTAATTCCTACCCCCTACTCTTCACCGCAACCCCTCCCCCTCTCTACCCATCCCCTCCTCCTCCCTAAACCGGGCCTCATTTGGCTGCTGTTTAAGGTCGAGCCACTGAAGGTCTGAAAGTGTTAACTAGAGCATGAAGAAGAGGAGAGCGGAGGAAAGGAGGAAAGGAGGAGAGGAGCAGGGGAGAGGAGGAGAGGAGGAGCGGAGGAGAGGAGGAGAGGAGGAGCGGCGGAGAGGAGGAGAGGAGGAGAGGAGGAGAGGAGGAGAGGAGGAGCGGAGGAGAGGAGGTGAGGAGGAGAGGAGGAGAGGAGGAGCGGAGGAGAGGAGGAGAGGAGGAGAGGAGGTGAGGAGGAGAGGAGGAGAGGAGGAGAGGAGGAGCAGAGGAGAGGAGGAGAGGAGGAGAGAGTTAGAGAGGACAGAGGATGAGAGAAGAGGAAAAGATAAAGTCTAGAGGAGGAGAGAAGAGGAGAGGGGGAGAGGAGGAGAGAGGGAGAGGAGGAGAGAGGAGGAGAGAGGAGCAGAGAGTAGGAGAGGAAATGGAAGGAGAAGAGGAGGGGCGAGAGAACAGGAGTGACAAAGATAACATGGTAGCACAGAGGAGGACAGGGGGAGAAAAGGAGAGGATAGAGGAGTAGGGGGAGGAGAGGAAGAGAGGAAAAGAGGAGAGAATAGAGGTGGAGGCGAGGAGAGGAAGAGGGGAGGAGGAGAGGATAGAGGAGTCAACAGAAGAGGAGAGGAGGAAAGGAGAGCTGTGTCGGTGTGATGTGGTGACATTTTGTGGTGCTGTTCAGGGTTAGCAGTCAGCACTCAACTCCAGCTCTGCTGACTGAAACGGCTAGTAGGGCAGTATTTCCTGCCTTCATTATTTAGTGTCCTTCTATTTTGTTAAATGTCAAACCTGCTCTTGGCCTGGCATGACAGGCAGATTATTTAACAGGCTCTAGACCTGACCACTCATAAACTCTATCCACTATGCTGGTCTAGCCAGGAGACAAATAACCACACTGTATCACTTCCTGTCTGGGCAGGAAGTCAGACAAAATGAACATGGAAAGGAAGCACATTGGGGTTGAGGAATGGAGGGTTGAGGAAGGGGTGACTAAATGGAGGGATGGAGGGAAAGAAAGATGGAAAACTGGAGGGATGGAGAGATGAAGGGATAGAACGATGGAGGGATGGAAAGATGGAGCGATGGAGGGATGGAAGGCTGGAGGGAGCGTGGGGAAGGTAACAGATGACCCAGTGGAACCCGGGTGTGAGCGAGCCAGTCAGCGGGCAGTGAGCTTACTGATTGCTGCAGGTATCTGAAGTCGTTAGTGATGCAGCGTGCGTAGCTGGGCGGCTCCCAGAAGGCCACGCCTCGGACGTCCAGAGCACAGCGACGACTGGTGGTGCCTGGCAACAGGAGAGAGGGAGCGGGGCAGAGGTGAGATTGGAGAAGGGGGTAGGAGGGGAGTAGGGGCAAAGGGGCGGGAGGGAGGGAAGGGGAGGGATGGAGGGGCGTTGACACAGTAGTGTTGAAATAAACATAGAGGGCGGGTAGAGGGAGAGAGTGGGGGGAGAGAGGGATTTACAGGAGGAGAGAGAGAGAGATGGGGGGGGGTAAGGGCAAAGGACAAAATAGGAAAGGAAACAGAGATTAATTCCGCTTCAAAACAGCCTCATCTTCTCTTTGTTGTCATTTTCCCTCTCGTCTGAGAGGGTAAGACTGGGGTGAGAGAGGGGCACAGAAAGATGGAGAGGGAAAGGAGGGAGACCGAGTGAGAGCATGTGACAGAGAGAGAGAGAAAGAGAGAGTGAAGGAGGGAGACCGAGTGAGAGCATGTGACAGAGAGAGAGAGAAAGAGAGAGTGAAGGAGGGAGACCGAGTGAGAGCATGTGACAGAGAGAGAGAGAAAGAGAGAGTGAAGGAGGGAGACCGAGTGAGAGCATGTGACAGAGAGAGAGAGAAAGAGAGAGTGAAGGAGGGAGACCGAGTGAGAGCATGTGACAGAGAGAGAGAGAAAGAGAGAGTGAAGGAGGGAGGGAGAGGAAAGGTGAAAGAACAATAGAGAGATAAAGTGAGAGGGAGGGATTGTGAGTGTTGTGAGTGTTTGTGCTATAGTGCTGGAGGGAATACTTTAGTAGAACACCCCCCCTCACTCCCCCCCTCACTCCCCCCCTCACTCCCCCCCCTCACTCCCCCCCTCACTCCCCCCTCTCACTCCCCCCCTCACACCCCCCCTCACTCCCCCCACCCCCTCACTCCCCCCCCTCACTCCCCCCCTCACTCCCCCCTCTCACTCCCCCCCTCACTCCCCCCCCTCACTCCCCCTCTCACTCCTCCCCTCCAGACCTCCTCTTAAAACATCTGTGCTTTCATCTGTGTTCAATGCAACACGGCATGTCTTCACATGAGAAGAACAGTTCCTTTACCTATCAGGCCCCCACATCAACACACGCTTCCTGGAATAGCAACACAAGCACAACATCCACCCACACCTTGCCAACCTGACACACAATGCTAAAACACACCCGCACACACACACACACACCTATCACACACACACACACTACACTTCCCAAGACACACGGAAACACATATTTGCCTTCACACACATACACACACACTAGCTTCACCATCACTGTGACAGAACTCCTCTAGTCATCAGAACCTTACACTGCAAAAATGCCCCTATCAAATTTAAGTGAAGAAATATCAGTATAATTAGTTATGAGCTTGTTTAGTCTTACAAGTACGTTTGTCTGTCAGTGCAGAAAGACAAATTCACTTGATAAGATTTCTTAACATAATGTGTCCTTGACTTACATTTAATCATTAGACAAGCCATTTATACTTGAAACCAGTCCAACTAGATTTAAAATATAAAAACCAGATGATCACACTCAGATGTAGAGTTTTTGCAGTGTACCTCCAGCCCCAACCCCCACACAGTCATCAGTGTAGGATGGAGGAGGGGATGGAGGTGTGTTTACCTGTGGTGTCATGGGGAGGAGGTGATGGAGGTGTGTTTACCTGTGGTGTTATGGGGAGGATGTGATGGAGGTGTGTTTACCTGTGTGTGAGGAGGTGGTGGAGGTGTGTTTACCTGTGTGTTAGGAGGTGGTGGAGGTGTGTTTACCTGTGGTGTTATGGGGAGGAGGTGATGGAGGTGTGTTTACCTGTGGTGTTATGGGGAGGAGGTGATGGAGGTGTGTTTACCTGTGGTGTTATGGGAGGAGGTGATGGAGGTGTTTACCTGTGTGTTAGGAGGTGGTGGAGGTGTGTTTACCTGTGTGTTAGGAGGTGGTGGAGGTGTGTTTACCTGTGTGTGAGGAGGTGGTGGAGGTGTGTTTACCTGTGGCGTTAGGCGGGCACCTGTTGAAGGCCATCTCCCCAGAAGGGGTCCTCCTCCAGACACTGGCTGCAGCGTAGTCCTCCGGGCAGATCTCATACGGGGCTGCAGGCCACAGACACACTCAGCAATACGTCCATCTACCAACCAATGAGCAGCCAGTATGCATGAATTTCTTCTTTTTAAGATGCAGTAATCCAATGCTACCTGAGAGGGTTAATTGTGCCTGAGACCTCT
The DNA here is from genome assembly GCA_023658055.1 of Thaleichthys pacificus. Lineage (NCBI taxonomy): Eukaryota > Metazoa > Chordata > Actinopteri > Osmeriformes > Osmeridae > Thaleichthys > Thaleichthys pacificus. Next base: position 18,243,519 of record CM042857.1, on the reverse strand, counting down.
CAGAATTACCCATCTACCGAGATACATATCTACACCAGCAGGGTGATAGCTCAGAGGCAACAGCATCTGATTGCAGATCAAGACGTTGCAGTTTCAAATCCCCCTTTACATTGCTTTGGATGAAGCCATCTTCAAAATTGATACATTATCCTATTTTCTGCAAAGATCCTGCTCTGTCACAATCTACACATTGTGCTCGGTCATGATCTACACATTGTGCTCGGTCATGATCTACACATTGTGCTCGGTCATGATCTACACATTGTGCTCGGTCATGATCTACACATTGTGCTCGGTCATGATCTACACATTGTGCTCGGTCATGATCTACACATTGTGCTCGGTCATGATCTACACATTGTGCTCGGTCATGATCTACACATTGAGCTCGGTCATGATCTACACATTGTGCTCGGTCATGATCTACACATTGTGCTCGGTCATGATCTACACATTGTGCTCGGTCATGATCTACACATTGTGCTCGGTCATGATCTACACATTGTGCTCGGTCATGATCTACACATTGAGCTCGGTCATGATCTACACATTGTGCTCGGTCATGATCTACACATTGTGCTCGGTCATGATCTACACATTGTGCTCGGTCATGATCTACACATTGTGCTCGGTCATGATCTACACATTGAGCTCGGTCATGATCTACACATTGTGCTCGGTCATGATCTAAACATTCTGAGCGAGTGACTGGTGATCTGTCACAATGTCACAGACGTGACGACCAGATGACAGCCAGGAAGTG
>CM042857.1:18035256-18237756 GCA_023658055.1 Thaleichthys pacificus | reverse complement strand
GCCAAACCTGAAACAGGCATCAGGCCACAGCAGCATGTCAGTTTCAGTGACTTCACAAGAGTAAAACATCTAGCATGGCTGACAGGTCACGGAGGGGAGAACACCTTCTGGAGCGTAAGACTTCGGACTCCAGACAGAACCCAGATAGAACCCTATAACTGCAGTTAGAACCCAGAGAGAACCCTGTGACTCCAGGTGGAATCCACTCTGTGAGGCGTTTCTAGAACACACCACAGTTCTTTTGAACCTGAAAAGGGTTGTAGGTGAAACGTTACGAATCAGAAACCTTCTTTTTTTCCAATTTCCGTCAAGTCGGTGCCCACCGTGAAGAGGAGGACGGAGGCAGGGCGTGGAGAGGAGGAGAGAGGCAGGGTGTGGAGAGAAGCAGAGAAGCAGGGCGTGGAGAGAAGGACAGAGGCAGGGAGTGAGAGGAGGAGAGAGGCAGGGAGTGGAGAGGAGGACAGAGGCAGGGCGTGGAGAGTAGGAGAAAGGCAGGGCGTGGAGAGGAGGAGAGAGGCAGGGCGTGGAGAGGAGGAGAGAGGCAGGGCGTGGAGAGGAGGACAGAGGCAGGGCGTGGAGAGGAGGAGAGAGGCAGGGAGTGGAGAGGAGGACAGAGGCAGGGAGTGGAGAGGAGGACAGAGGCAGGGAGTGGAGAGGAGGACAGAGGCAGGGAGTGGAGAGGAGGACAGAGGCAGGGAGTGGAGAGGAGGACAGAGGCAGGGAGTGGAGAGGAGGACAGAGGCAGGGAGTGGAGAGGAGGAGAGAGGCAGGGAGTGGAGAGGAGGACAGAGGCAGGGGCGTGGAGAGTAGGAGAAAGGCAGGGCGTGGAGAGGAGGAGAGAGGCAGGGCGTGGAGAGGAGGACAGAGGCAGGGCGTGGAGAGGAGGACAGAGGCAGGGCGTGGAGAGGAGGACAGAGGCAGGGCGTGGAGAGGAGGAGAGAGGCAGGGCGTGGAGAGGAGGACAGAGGCAGGGCGTGGAGAGGAGGAGAGAGGCAGGGAGTGGAGAGGAGGACAGAGGCAGGGAGTGGAGAGGAGAGGAGGAGAGAGGCAGGGAGTGGAGAGGAGAGAGGCAGGGCGTGGAGAGGAGGAGAGAGGCAGGGGCGTGGAGAGGAGGACAGAGGCAGGGCGTGGAGAGGAGAGGAGGAGAGAGGCAGGGAGTGGAGAGGAGAGAGGCAGGGCGTGGAGAGGAGGAGAGAGGCAGGGCGTGGAGAGGAGGACAGAGGCAGGGCGTGGAGAGGAGAGGCAGGGAGTGGAGAGGAGGAGAGAGGCAGGGCGTGGAGAGGCAGGCAGAGAGACTGCTCAGCAGATGGACAGAAAAAACAACATCTAGAACAGGAAACAATGAAAGTTAATGAGAGCCACAGTGCCCTCGTCACACTCCTCCCTGCAAGGTCAGTTTCCGAGGGCTCAGCAGATCCACCTCTGCATAGCTAGGCTACGATGCTCAGCACAAAAACAAGGAACATTTACTCAGGGAAATTGCTGCTAATTGCCTCTCTTGAATGGCCGTCCCTTGAAAACAAAGCAGACTGAATGGGGAGAAGTCTATCAGTAACCATAGCAAAGCCAACATTTGCAATGTGGAAAAACTCATCATCGCTAATCTGCTTACCATTCACGGGCAATTGCGGCTAAGTGATTTTCACTTCAGCATGACAGTGTTGACTCTATGACGGCCGTTCTCAAGCCGTGCGATTATGTGAGAGGAGAATTCTGCTTTAAATGGGTCGTCGCGTATAAGGGGCCAGGTCGGGGGGGGGGGCTCCACTCACCAAGGGAAGGAACCTTCTGTCTGAACCTATCAGAGCTCAGCACCTACCTCACAAACATCCGCACCTTCACTGACTGTGTCCTCGTCCTAACTGCTTTCAGACTGGCACAAGAACCACGTTCGTGCACTGTGGGTTAAGCCCCTAAATTGCGTTATGCAGCTCAATTGTAGCCATATTACATGAAGAGGGAGTTCTGTGGTAATGATACGACTGGGGTTTGGCATTTGCAAATGTTCGAATTCTGCTGAAAAGGGAGTCTTAGTTGCTACATTGTTAGTTATGCATCACTGTTTCAGAGCTCCATCTTTACATGACCGAGGTTTAATCAATACATACAAACTATATATGCACAACACATACAAACGACATACACGACATATACAAACTATGTACATGCTACATACAAACTAGTCATGCTACATCCATACATACTACACATGACACACAGTTCCCTGCCACGCGTGCATGCTGGCCAGACAGCTGACCTGGACACAGGGCGATGTTGCAGAGTTTGCTCTGGGTCTCCGGTCCGTCGCAGGCTCGGCCGCCGTGTTGGGGCGGGGCACACATCCTGGTACGCGTGCGGTGGCCACGCCCACACGTGAAGGAGCACAAGCTCCATGGCGACCACTCGTCCCACACGCCGTGCACTGCGGACAAAGAGAGGGGGTCAGAGCCCAGTCACTGGTCTCTCTCCCAATACTCTAACACTGCCTCAATCCTTCCTTCCTCCATTCCTTCATTCCTTTTTTCTTTCTTTCTTTCCTTCCCTCCTTCCTTCCTTTCTTTCTTGCCTTCTTTCTTTCTTCCTTCCTATCTTCCTTCCTTCCTTCCCTCCTTCATTCATTCATTCGGCCCTTCAAGGAGCACTCTACTGTAACACATAGACTACATTTACTGTGGGGATCTTCAAAGTGATGGATCTGTCTAAGAGAGATCCCTGACGCTCAGTTTTCACTGGTCGAGTGATTAAAGACTGAGGCTGAGGGAACAGGCAGGAAGGTAGGAAAGGAAAGAGGCGTGTTAGGGACATTCAGCCAGGGCCCACGTATCTGGACGTGAGAGGTCCTCTGTGTTACGGTAGAGGCAGAGGGATGAACAGCACACAGCAAACAGCCTTCAAAACAGCACCTGGCTGTGTGCAGCAGGGGGGTCCTCTTCTTTACCTGTCTGAAGCTGATCCAACACTCGGGAACCTACGCTGGCACAGGGAAAACCACGCGACACGCTGAAGCACTCAGCTGGCAGGGAGGCCCGCGCTGACTAATGGCTGATGTGGTTTACCCCTGCAGAGCAGCACACTGTCTGGATCAGCTCTGGCATGTTCACTTGTAACTGTCCCAGGCTCGCCTTCACTTAGGAGCAAATGTAATCTGGTCACCAGAGGTTCAGCGGGAGCTCAGCTTCCTCTTCGAGTGGCGTATCCCTCTTTCAGACTTCTGATTGCTTTATGAAAACGCAAATCCCTCTCAAACACTGTTAATTAAAAGCAAATTCCCCGAGCCCCGTGCGAGGCGCGGGCTGGAGGGTTGAGGTGCGGCGTCAGAATGCAGCTACCGCGGGCTCACGGAGTCGATCATAATGAAGCACTTGTTATCTGTCCGTATGTCCTCATAAGAAGATACAATCTGAAAGAACACACTGTGTTCCCTGCTCCTAAAGGAGGACTCCCGGAACAAAAAGCCTGGACTTGGCTGACAAACCACCGAGAACCCATCGAATAGGCAGAAAAGCGTATTTCTTGTTCCAATCTCATCTCGTCTTTGGTATCTGGAGGTTACATATCCTTCATCTCATTTGTGAGGGAAAGCTCCCAGCTTCCCTCTGCGAGAAAACTCTATATTTAGAGGGGCATCGAGTGGACTGAAATGTAGCAAAGTATAGGCCTACTGTGGAAACTTGCTCTACTATTTTGCCCTTGAAACTATTTGACTGAGGCAAATACGAAGCTCAATATGACTGCAGTCGATTTCACGACAGCGCCCGTCTGCATTCCTCTCTAAAACAACGGCACGTTACCCAGGAAACAGCTTAGTCCATTAGGCTGCGGCCTGAGCTGCACCAAGGGAGAAACATGGATTTATTTGGGCGGCTCTATAACTTCTACTTCTTAAGTCCTCATCATTCTTCATTTCCATTCAGCACGCTACCTGGTGTCCGGCCAAGTGCAGGGATTGTTTGAGTAAAGGGGGAACAGGCTTAGCATGCACGGTTCAGCTCCGGGTGCCGACTCACTGGCAAATGACCGTAGGAAGGAACCATTCCGAGGGTTGTAAAATTTCAGTCAAACTTTCTATATATATATATATATATTTATATATGTATATAGAAGAATGAAGTACCGGAAATTGCTGACCTCTATGAATACCAGCAACCCTACACTTGCTAATGTCACAGTTAATGTGAGGAACATTGAAATGTCAGAGTGCCCTATTTGCAAGAGTTCTGAAAAGAAAAAGGCCTAAACTCTCTTTGATTCACTGGCATTTCTGAGTTATTTTCTGCTCGATCGAGATGAAAGAAAGTAGTTCCTTTGAGCGACTCATGAAAATGTGTCATTCAAAGATTCACTGAAAGAACTGACATGGCTTTTTGTGATAACGTGTACTTATCGTGAGACACATTAAATAGCTTACTTGCTTCCCATTATATGCTACGTAATGCAAAACATTTAGCTAGTTACATACAAGTCACCAACAATAACTTGGTTGTCTTGATGTAAATCACAATGCCTCGGGATCCAGCATAAAACAGTACATTACCGCCTAAAGAGCTGTAACTGAGGTATACAGTCTACCTAACTGGGCATTCTCAATCCCCTAAAACCAGCCATGACTCATCTGATGTGCCAGTCTATGTTGTGCCAGACAAGCCCTGCAGTGTCCTAGTAAAGAAAAAGAAAAAAATCCATATTTGAGAAAATGTTGACCTTGACCTTTAAAGCAAACAGCTTGGAGACATGTATGAGAGTGTCCCAGTCCCATGCACCCCCCCCCCCTCCCCCCCCTCCCCCCCCACACCTGTCTCTGGCTGGCAGGAGCAGGAGATGACATGACTCATTCTATGGTGCGGTATGGAAAAACACAAACACACCACTAATGGAAAATAACACACATGCAACTAAACAACCAGAAAATATTACCAAAATATAAAATAATAATAACAAGAATAATAACAAGAATTATTATAATAGCATCACATTCATCAAAGCGATCAACATCAACATCAACAAGACTTTTTGTTGTTAAAATCAGACAGAAAGAGAGAGAGAGAGAGAGAAAGAGGGAGGGAGAGAGAGAGAGAGAGAGAGAGAGAGAGAGAGAGAGAGAGAGAGAGAGAGAGAGAGAGAGAGAGAGAGAGAAAGGCGTTAACATTGAAGATTCTGCGTCTAACACTACCTGGACAGGGGGCAGTGTTATTGCAAACCCTTGATTCTCTTAAAGGGCCGGTGCAGTGTGTTCCGTATGGTGTGACACATGTTCTTGTGCGCACCTGCGACCCTTGACCGCATGACACAGAGCATGAGCTCCACTGGGACCACTCCTCTGCACCAGAGTCACCTGTGTGGGAGAAGGGTGACACACGTTAAACGCAGCATCGTGGTCACATGACTGCCCAGGGGCGGGGATAGCAGGGCAGGGCAGGGCGGGGCGGGGCCAGGCCGAGCAGGAAGGTGGGGTAAAAAAAGGGGAAGTGACATCAGAAGGCTACACAGAAGAAGGGATCTCTAACTAGGTGATACTAACTAGGGAAAGGATTAACATTATCATTCTGGGATAATCCAGCATAGTGTGATCATTGATTAAAGATTTAAAGAGATCAGAAGCTAGTTTTGTACAGGTTTGTGACACAATATATATATATTTTTTTTTCAATTTCACCTCAATGTCGATGCAGACTGGCTGAATTCATTAATTTGGAAACAAATTTGTCAGGTTATCTTCAGAATCTGGGCTGTTTAAAATCCTGGTTATGTTGAGCGTCAAAATCTGTTTAAATGACATTTAGTCAAAGATCACATTAAAGCTCTCCAGACAGGTAGCTTCATGATTAGCTCTGATTGATAAAAGGAAGCTTCGACACATGACGAGGGTGCTACATTGGTCTATAATTCATTTCAGCCTAGTCAAGATCTATTAAAATGATACATGCATAAAATATAACTAAAGACCAGATAAAAAGCCCAAAAAGCCACAAATTAAAATATCCAAAACACACATAAAAATATATAAAAATAACATGACGCATGCAAGGAGGTCTACCAGGGAGATAAAACAGAGTTTTTAATGAGTGTTAGTTCACAAAGAAGTCTGGTGTGTAGATCCCCTCAGTACAGCTGAGATCCCACTCCATGACGGAGTCCAGAGTGCTGTTTCCTTGACAACCATGAAAGGTCTAACGCATATTAGTGAAGGATTGATCAAAAAAATTCAAAAAAGCTTTTAACCCCAAGGGTAGAGAGGGGAATGTTGAAGAAGTCAAGCCCTGCTTTATTCAGCACATCGTAGCTATCTTCAGGGGCAGAACACCGTGCATAAAATAAGCTGCACTGTCCTCTCTGGATCTTTATATTATAGTCCTAATGAGCTGGGTCGCACCAGCGCTTTGAGTGATTGATCGAGAGCTGACTGGAGGCTCTGTTGTGAAGTGTCACTGATACACAGCGTCATTGTGTAATTGGTTGCTTGAGTGTGTGACTCCGTCAAGATAAATGATTACTTACATTTGATGGCGGATTAGATTGCATTGGGCCCAACGGCATCCAGTTAACGGCAATCCTATTTTACCATTCTTGAATTATTGATGTTGCGTATAGTTAATGTTATTATAAAAATTATGTTTTTAGTCTGAGAAGAAAAAAAACCTACTTCACTTCTCCACAATACCGAATGGACAGTGTATGTATTGCTATTTGTATACATTTACATATAATTTTTTTAAATCTAAATTATTTCTTTAAAATCAAACATGGAGTCAATGCTACATTAGTGAAAGTAGGTTATAATTCTCAAAATCAGACAGTATTTCTAAACTGACAATGGCATTCACATGCCGTAAAGAAACATTAACAGTGCCAATAAAATGTGACAACCCTCTAAATATCATGGAGTGTTAGTCAAGGGCAAGAGAGTCTCGCCTTTTCAAAGTTCAAAATCAAACTGTCACATTCCCAAAGGCCATGAAATGCTGAATAATCAGGGATCCTTCTGTTAGGACAGGACTACCCCCCACACTGACACACTGAGCTGGATGCCAAAGACCAGGATGGTCCAAGACTAAAACTTAAAACAGCAAAGAAACCATTTGGTGACCATCAAACGTTGAATATATAGATTTATCTGACCAAATTGTTCACCAAATATGTCAATGCTTGATTATATTAACTCCAGTCAGTGAGATATTCTGTTTCGAAACGTGCCTCAATTGTTTGTGAAATAGTGGAAGGTTTTACGTTATGTTGTTTTTGCTGTGATTTAATTTCAGCTCTGAATACATTTATGTCGTTTGTGGGTTCACTGTGCCAATCGTCAAGGATACCCAGATAGGACTGATCAAAGCATAGACTGAAAGGTGGATCAATCATTTGAATGGGGTTGCTAAGGGACAGTCAATTAGACAACTGAGAATGGAAACGAAACACTAACGCACAGAGATGGGATCCATCAGGGGATTGAACACACTCGGGGCTTGTTGATATGATGAAATGCGGTTAGGGTTTTAGTACACAGCGGTTTGCAAATCAAAATGAACATGAGCAGGTGCTTGAGCCCAGATCACTGGCTGAACCGGGACCACACATGAAGAAACGAGGACTGGAACTGAAATCAAATGAGGGGTAAAAAGCAACAGATTTGAATGGCAACAAAATATAAACCAACCCTCCCCATGTCTGTACACTGCTAATGTGGGTTGAGAAAAGTAAATTAAACTTAGGAGTAAAATGGGAGCAGAGGAATTATAAATAACAACAGCGCTTCTCTCGATGACTGTGTACCTGCCGTGAACTTAACAGGAAGCTACAGTAGGGTTAAATGTTTTCAATGAATTCCTTTTGATTTCATTCCTTCTTCTTTGGCAAGAGTTTAATATTACCCTTTAAATGTAACTATGGTTTTAGTATTAACCATTAATCTTAGACAACATTAATTCAATTCAGTTTATATCATCTGCAAGGATAGAGTTTAAAGAAACTATTTGGATCCAGTATGCGTTTCTGTCCTGCTGCAGGGAGTCGATTTTTCTTGTTGTAAAATATTTAATTGATCACGCTATATTGAAATGATAAACAGCAGTAAGGTCTGGTTTAACCTAGCCTTTAACGTTCTAGAATTATACAACATACCCTCCTGCCAACCCACCCTGTACCTCTAAAACAAACAGAAACCCACTGCACCCAATTCTACTCCTTATTCAAAGCAAATACTCAAAGGGAAATGGAAAATTTATTGGGCGAGTTTAAATGGGACAATAGAGGAGAAAAATAAATCAAATGCATAACATAGTCACTTAAATAGATGCAGTACAGGAGAGGGCATGCAAGTGACTTAGATGAAATTAAGTTTAGTTAACAAAATAAAGGAAAGAAACATAACTATTGTATTACCAGTTTGTGCCATAAATTTAGCAGATTCAGCTCGCTCCTGTTGGGCCTTTGTGTCATGTACTGATCTCGGTCGCTGACTTTTTACAGTGTTCTCTCCAATCATTCCATATTCTAGGGATAAAGTAGAGGTGCATATGAAAACTAGGCTTAGACAGGATCTTGTGAGAATAAAAAAACTTATTACATACTGTTTTTTTTTCCAAGATGTGCGCAACAACTGCATGGCATGGCTTGAAACAAAGATCACACAAGGATATATTTAACTTGTCATTTACTTTAAGGCAAGGAACAATGCAACGGATTTATAAGTGTGAGTTGGGAGTATTAAGTGAGTTTGAAAGCACAGCTTAGACACATAGCACACATGCAAATAAAGTCACATTGTTTCCTCGACCTTGATACTCCAGCAGTCAAACCTTCCCCCTGCCCACCCCACCTCCCCCACCCCCAGAAAAGAAACAAAAACAAAATGAAATTAAAAATGTGTAAGCCATCTGGAAGCTACAGAGGAGGGAGGGGGGGGGTCATGAATATCACATGCTATTGATCCACATTTTCTTAAAAGCAGTTCCAGGTATTGTCGTGAAATAATTGTTTGACAGACCCGGGAGACATGGGTCATGGATCCTCTACAAACAAACAGATCTGTTAACTGACAAATGTATTCTGAGCTGGTTTCATAACTGGTCTGCTTTGTTGTCAATTAAAGCAACAAAGAGACAGGCGGGAAAACGAGTGCCTGCATCAATTCAGTTAAGTTGCAATTTAGATTGTGGTTCTATCGATGTGACAGAACGCACATCCCCAGCCAGACTGTGTGTTGTTTACCAGGGATATCAGGGTCGTGTCGGGGGCAGGTGACATGTCCAGTCTTATACAAGAGGTTCCATACATGGTGTGTGTTAGTACAGTGAAGCATACATAAAACACTGGCCACAGCAGAGAGGCACTCAGATAGTTTGGTGTGATCGTTAGCAGTTCCGCTATAATGTGCTTGCCCTGTAGGTCGATGTGCATGGTTGGCGTAATGATTCAGGACTGAGAAGAGACCCAGCCATTCACAATGTGTTCTCTGACACTTTCAAACTACAATCAGACACACTTTGGTAGAATTGGAGCTCTTAAAAAAAAAATTGGTATAAAGGTGTTCAATCAAAGTGTGTCCCAAGCCAACTGCCACCCGGCCACATGTGTTAGCTGTTCCAGAGTGCCGGCAGGAGGGAGGAACGGGTCTCACACCATGCCTTGCTGATTCAGCATCATGCTGGGCTGGATGTTGACTGAGTCATGTCATGGATGCTGTTGTATACACTGTTACACACTGTTTTATACACTGTTACACACTGTTTTTCATATCCAGGGTCATGAGATGACTTAAGGGAATAACCTAACCTCACAGCCTGTCGTCTAGTGTGTGACTAGTGTACTATGTCTAGTACTGTATAGGTCTAGTGTGTGACTAGTGTACTATGTCTGGTACTGTATAGGTCTAGTGTGTGACTAGTGTACTATGTCTAGTACTGTATAGGTCTAGTGTGTGACTAGTGTACTATGTCTAGTACTGTATAGGTCTAGTGTGTGACTAGTGTACTATGTCTGGTACTGTATAGGTCTAGTGTGTGACTAGTGTACTATGTCTGGTACTGTATAGGTCTAGTGTGTGACTAGTGTACTATGTCTGGTACTGTATAGGTCTAGTGTGTGACTAGTGTACTATGTCTGGTACTGTATAGGTCTAGTGTGTGACTAGTGTACTATGTCTGGTACTGTATAGGTCTAGTGTGTGACTAGTGTACTATGTCTAGTACTGTATAGGTCTAGTGTGTGACTAGTGTACTATGTCTAGTACTGTATAGGTCTAGTGTGTGACTAGTGTACTATGTCTAGTACTGTATAGGTCTAGTGTGTGACTAGTGTACTATGTCTAGTACTGTATAGGTCTAGTGTGTGACTAGTGTACTATGTCTAGTACTGTATAGGTCTAGTGTGTAGGACTAGCATAGATCTAGTATATGACTAGTGTTGGTCCAGTATGTGACTAGTATAGATCTAGTATATATATAGTATATATATAGTGTAGGTCTAGTATGTGACAAGTATAGTTCTAGTATATGACTAGTGTAGGTCTAGGATAGATCTAGTATATGACTAGTATAAGTATGGTATGGTATGATTTATGATGAGAATAAGATTAGTTTATGACTAGTATGTCTAGTATAGGTATTGTGCAGGACAAGAATATATGACTAGTATGTCTAGTATAGGTCTTGTGCAGGACTAGAATATATGACTAGTATGTCTAGTATAGGTCTTGTGCAGGACTAGTATATATGACTAATATGTCTAGTATATGTATGTATATGTCTAGTACAGGAATAGTAAAGGACTAGTATAGGACTAGTATAGATCTAGTTCATGACTGTGGGATGTACTGAACTACACTTCATTCACTATTTAGGACAACTTCAAAACGCCCTCAATGCAATTGTTTTCTGTAAAGAAAATCATGGAAAGTTTATTCTGTGGTTAGATTTAGAAGACACCATCACTATGACACATGACAACATCATCACAAGAACATTTGACAGATAAGATATGGAGCAGGGCCATTTCAGCCCCATCTTGCTGAGACTGCGATTGTGAACCCAGACATAATGGGACTATTTATTCAGCAGAATGTCCTTGATGGTTTTGAGGTTGTGATGCAACAATAGGCAGGTTCCATTCGAAAGGACTGCCCCGTCATCGGCCAGGCCTGTGCATGGACGTCCTTTCAGGACGGATAGATGTCTGGCTCTCTATAGTACAGCCCTGTCCCAACATCTATCTAAAGATCTGCTTTGGCTTTCTTCCTGAAGTCTACGCAAATGAACAGCTTTTTGTTGCTTTTGCCACACAATGTTCTCACAAGTTCACACAGCCTCTGTGTGTGTATAAGGTAATAATCTTTTTAATTAAACTAAGGACAGACTGGCGAAACTAACGAAAGTCTGTTGCTTCAATACTACCCATTAAAGCAAGGACATAGCACTGCATACACTGGTAGTTTCTACAGAAATGTATTCTAACCGACATCAGTCACAGAACGTAAGGGTGGTAAACTGGTTAATCTGCCGTGTCAACACTGACACAATGCACAACCGCAAACAGGGTTTAGAGAAACCGAGGAAAAAGGTGACCTGAGGAAATCACCTCATCCTCTGAAACGAGAAATAAAACCTGTATTGAGTACACAAATCTCATATCGAATCTAACCAATAACATTTCTTTGGTGATGTGTGTGAGGAATTTCTGAAAACAATTTGAGTTGGGCAGCGTGTACTGAAGCATAGGATAAGTCTGATCAAATCGAACAAATAGCTGTGTGACATTCTCTACGGAAAGCTCACATTGGATCTATGCCTGTCAATCAAAATGGAGATATTGAAAAATGAAGGAAGCCCTCTCCTCAAGAGGAAGAAGCCATTAGTTGATTCCATTTCCCTGGGCCTTGTGAGTTGTGCAATAAGGATTCCATTACGGGCTTCTGCATGCAGATCTAAAGAACCACTGAAGGTTAACCTCAATGACATGTGTCACCGACAAAGCCTGCTTTGTAGTCTTGGAAATGATTACAGTACAAGGCTGTAGTTGTCCCTGCGCCCATTAACGTTAGAGGTGAGCAGAGGAGGAGAAACTGCTGACCACTGACCATTTTTATGTGCTCTCTGGACAATATTTTATAATGTAGGTGGGGAGGAAGCTTATATAAATTAGCCAAAGATAGGGAGTTGACTTAGATGTCAGTGAAGGACAGGCCTACCATCATCATTACTGTGTTTGGCTGGAGGAGAGATGCCGTAGCTGGCACAAGGTCGCACCATTATTAAACCATCCACAGGATCTTAGTCGGAGTGGCTGTTCAATTTGGCACGCAGGTACAGCAAGAACTGTGTTATGAAAACACAGAATGTGCAGCATGTGCTAATGCAATCCAGCGGGGTGTTCCATGAGAGAAAACATGACTGTGGAACGTGTTCTAGCGCGCCGAGATGCTCCGCCTCACCGGGCCTCACCGGGCCTCACCGGACCTCACCAGACCTCCCCGGACCTCACCAGACCTTACCAGACCTCACCAGACCTCCCCCGACCTTCACCAGACCTCCCCGGACCTCACCAGACCTTCCCGGACGATCACCAGACCTCACCGGACCTCACCGGGCCTCACCGGGCCTCACCGGACCTCAGCAGGCCTCACCAGACCTCACCGGGCCTCACCAGACTTCACCGGGCCTGACCGGGCCTCACCAGGCCTCACCAGGCCTCCCCGAACCTCACCAGACCTCACCGGACCTCACCAGGCCTCACCGGACCTCAGCAGGCCTCACCAGGCCTCACCGGACCTCACCAGACCTCACAGGACCTCAGCAGGCCTCACCAGACCTCACCGGGCCTCACCGGGCCTGACCGGGCCTCACCAGGCCTCACCAGACCTCCCCGAACCTCACCAGGCCTCACCAGGCCTCACCAGACCTCACCAGACCTTACTGGGCCTCACTGGGCCTCACCGGACCTCACCAGACCTCACAGGACCTCAGCAGGCCTCACCAGACCTCACCGGGCCTCACCGGGCCTCACCAGGCCTCACCAGACCTCCCTGAACCTCACCAGGCCTCACCAGGCCTCACCAGACCTTACTGGGCCTCACTGGGCCTCACCGGACCTCACCAGACCTCACCAGACCTCAGCAGGCCTCACCAGACCTCACCGGGCCTCACCGAACCTCACCGGGCCTCACCGGACCTCACCGGGCCTCACCGGGCCTCTCCCAGCGCGGGGCTGAGGCTGAGCGCAGTGGCCTCAGACAGGAAACTGTCTCTCTGGAGAGCTGACGGGTCCTCGGCTGAGTTAGATGAGGTGGGGACTCTCGTCCACCTTTCAGAAGCGCAGTGATTCATCAAGTACCCCAGAGCCAGTCAAGCTATTTGGATTTTTCTCTTTGTCACAAATCTCCACCCAAGCAGAGGCTGGAGGAGTTTTCTCTTTTCTCTCTCTCTCTCAAACAGACAGGAGGGCTGAGCAGAAATCCTGCCTGGGGTTTAGGTCATTCCTGTCTCATTCCTGTGTAGTCCTATTGTTTACGAGTCTTTAAACTATGTCCGATGCTGACATGCCTGGTAAGAAGCAAGATATACTGCATGGAGGAAATCGGGAAAACAACCTCTCCTGATTCCTACACTGAACAGGGGAGGGGGGGGGGCGACTGACAGTGTTTGAGCTGGAGAAGGTTCCAGACTGCCCACAGGGATGTGTAGTCCTCCTCGGTCAGGACTAGTATAGATCTAGTTCATGACTCTGGGATGTACTGAACTACACTTAATTTACTATTTAAGACACCTTCAAAACGAGCTTTCAGCTCGTGTTCATGGTGGGGACAGCTAGCGAGGACGTGGCAGAGGAGCCTCCCTACCCCCCGCCCCCCTCCCTAACCCCCGCCCCCCCCCCCAGACATACATCCCCCTCTCACACTTCTCACAAGTGGCTGGTGTTTGCGTTGAGCTGGTCCGTGTCTGTGTGGCCGCGTGTGTGAACTTCCCTTCATGGTAGAGCACCTCTCAGCAATTACACTGGCTTCATCATGCTGCCTGTCAGCGCGGCCAGATCACAACAACGACGTCATCATCCACGGAATCTTCCGTTGTTTACATATGAAGTCCTGTAATTGATTTATTGGCCATTAACCCGTAAAACCCAAACACTACAAAGAGGCCTGGGGATGGGAAACGCTGCAGAAGAATGAGTCCCCAGGGTGTTAACCCTCTGTCATCACTTAAAGCTGGGATCCAGCTCAGACAGCAGAGCTTCGGAGGAGATGATTGTCTCAGGCCCACAAGACCATCTGCGGCCCCCCGCTCCCACGCGTGGACGCGTTCCATTTGGGATTTTATTGAGAAGCAGTAGAAGCCGTGCCCATGGCAGATGACTGATGTGTGTAACCTTGCAGAAAATGAGTGTGTTCTCCGAGGGTCCCTATCGGAAGCTTCCATGGGTGGGAGGAGGAGGAGGGTCTGTCTGTCACACACACACAGACCTCTGGGGAAGGTACTTCACTGGGACTGGGGGCTCCCAAAACAGAGACTGGAGGGCAGGCCCAGGTAGACAGAGCTAGCAGGGTGGCTGGGGATGGGAGGCAGGAATCCAATGTTGTGCTGAAAAGGATTTACACTTCAGAACTGATTTTTAAGAGTGAGCTTGGCTGTGCTGATAATTACAAGGAATTCAGTTTTGCTCACAAGATGAGATCGGCTCTTTTCTTCTTCAGCCTCTGATTTAAAGTACACACACACACACACATCCTCAAAGAATGTTATTGTACATTGAAGTGAATCTCAACATTTACTATGTTGGAATTGAAGCCAATATAATATATTCTACTGTGGTCTAAGTGCACTAAACTATGCATCCATTACAGGGGATTTTACTATCGACAGTACCATATGCTTCAGCCAATCTCCAAACTCAATTAGGCCGTCATTAAGAAAATGAGAGGGTTGTATGGAATCTGATACAAATGACCAATTGTCCCCCGAGACATGCAATTATCTGTCATATTCCTATCACCATCTGTTTGCATCCTAACGCCTCCCTCACTGACTTATGTGCTGCTAGAGATGTGCATGTTAGAATACTGCTGGTAAACTGGAAGAGAGGGGGAGAGAAATACATGTGTAAATGTGGAGAGATCAATACTACTGAGCAAAATTTGAAAAAAAGATTTTTCAGAGAATTGTTCTGTATGTGTGTGTGTGTGTGTGTGTGTGTGTGTGTAAAAATAAACCTTTTTGTCAACAAGGGAGTCAGGTGGCTGAGCGGTTAGGGAATCGGGCTAGTAATCAGAAGGTTGCCAGTTCGATTCCCGGCCGTGCAAAATGACGTTGTGTCCTTGGGCAAGGCACTTCACCCTACTTGCCTCGGGGGAATGTCCCTGTACTTACTGTAAGTCGCTCTGGATAAGAGCGTCTGCTAAATGACTAAATGTAAATGTGTGTGAGTGTAGACATGTCAGTGAGCAGTACCCCTCAGAGCTTCCTAGGTGGAGCTCTGACGTTGTCTATCGGCAGCACAGAGGAACACTGTTGCTGGGCACACAGAGCAGAGAAGTCCTCCCATCCTCCCCTCTCCTCTCCTTTCCTTTCCTATCCTCTCCTATCCTCTCTTCTCCTTCCCTCTCTCCTCTCCTCTCCTCCCCTCTTCTCTCCTTCCCTCTCCTCTCTTTACCTCTCCTCTGCTCTCATTCCCTCTCCTCTCTTTACCTCTGCTCTCCTCTCCTTCCCTCTCCTCTCTTTACCTCTGCTCTCCTCTCCTTCCCTCTCCTCTCTTCTCCTCTCCTCTTCCCTCCTCTCCTCTGCTCTCCTCCTTCTCCTCTCTTCTCCTCTTCTCTCCTCTGCTCTCTTCTCATCTCCTCATCTCCCCTCCTCTTCTCTCCTCTCCTCTGCTCTCCTTCCCTCTCCTCTCTTCTCATCTCCTCTTCTCCTCTCCTTCCCTCTCCTCTCTTCTCATCTCCTCTTCTCCTCTCCTCTCCTCCGCTCTCCTCTCCTCTCCTCTGCTCTGCTCTCCTCTCTTCTCCTCCGCTCTCCTCTCTTCTCCTCTCCTCTCCTTAGTCCTCAACTCCATGAACCGGTTTCTGAAGATTCTCTGCTTCTCCTCTGTTCTGCATCACGCAGCGACGCACACAGGCCAAGTGTGCGGACGCAGAATACATTCCCTTCTCCTGCCGAACCAGCTGCACAGGGGGCCTGCATTTGTCAGAAGGGCATTCTGGGTAATTCTGCCTTCAGGTATCCAAAGTGCCACAGAGCATTAGACCGGCAATAAACTACGGATTGTAAGCGTCAACCCTAAAAGATTGGATTTTCATTTCTGTTTTCCATAGAAGAGAAAGCAAATTCATTTCCTTATCGACTTTTTCCTTTGTGCTTGTTCAGAGAGAGGGCTTTCGTATGATAATAGAGAAACGTACCGTGTTTTTATGTTCTCCTATGTGATGCTATCAGTAAAACAACAGAGGTTTTCCCAGAGGCAATGCCGAGATTTCCCAACACATAATTAGCATGGATCATCTGTGTTTCCCACAAAAGACTCTGCACAGCCACCTATGACCAAACAGGGGGAGTGGGGTGGGGGGGAGTGGGGTGGGGGGGTGGGGGGGGGAGTGTGCAGACACACATTAAAGAGCCGGCGTGTGTATGTCAACACTTGCAGGGGTGAACATTGCTTCCTAATCAAACACATATTCAGCTAAAGAACTGTGCCTATTTGTGGCCTGGCAATAACTGAGCGTTCAGGGAGACGGCTGGACACCCTGTGGGGCAGCAGGTGGAGCCCGGGGGCCTGCCCACGCTGAGGATCCCCCCCCCGGGCAGGGGGCGAGGGGGGCTGGGGCCCCTGTCTGGACCCCCTGGTCTCAGCCCAGTGGACTGACACAAAGGTCAGACCACTCAGCAGCTTCACAGGATTAGTCCCGGTTACGCAATACAAACACACTTTCGTGTTTTCACCACAGAGAAAAAAAACCCTCTGTATGTAAAAGGTGATGAGCTGTGATGAGGTTTGTTTGATGTTGTGACAGTTAGTAGCTGTAGCTGACACCGAGGCTGCTGTTGTTCAGTGTATAAAAGAGTGTTGATTTGAGGACTAAATGGAGGATCTGAAGGGCCATGAACACATTCAACAGAACAGGACGGAAATATGAAGAAATGAGAGACCTCCACAGAATATTTACGATCTAAACAGTGACCTCCAAATGGACAGGTTGCTCGTTGCGGATGCGTCGACGTGGGACTCGGTTTCTGGGCCGAGCAGGGAGATCCTTCCGGATGTCTGCTTTTTACAGTAACTAAGGCCCAGCAATAACGCTAATGCTAGTTCTGAGCGGAGCAGCTCTCTGGGAGCGAACTCTTAGCGCCAGGGCAGGGAGGCTGGGACACAAGAAGCAAGCTTGCCAGTCACCTCCCCTGCCAAGCTCAGAGACACCATGCCAAGCAATGCATCTGTCAAGCGAGCAACATGGCAAGTTTTTTTTGCACCTTTGCGACTGCATCCAAAATTTGAAAATCATCCCTTGTCCCTTCCCGGGCTGTTTTGTTTTGGCTTGCCAAGTAATGACCTGACGTTTACCACACTAACGGCTTATAGGACTGGAAACCGTGACATCCCCAGTAAATACCATCTCAAAACCCAGCATGCGACTGTGCATGTTGCCTGCGTGCTATTCCATCACAAACTGATCCCGTCGCAATGTTTCCTTTCCAAGAAACATCGGACGTCTCCTAACGCCCCTTCCATAATTCATGCTGCCGCCTCGTCCTCGGCGGCGAGCCCTTCCTGTGCCCTGCGACGGTTGAAGGGAAAACGCATCCCGTCCAGCCCGCCACATTCCATCCATCAGGTCTGCGACGCAGAGCCGCGTGCCAGACCCAGTCATGGGGAAGATGGCCGCCGCCTGCCTTGTCTTGGCTCATTGAGTGAGCTCATGTTAAAACCAAATGTGCTCTCCCCAATAATGAAAAGGACCCAGTGCAGGAAGGAGCGCGTCGTCTGACAGGAGCGGGACAGATCAGGACGTCTAGTAGAGGCTGCTGCCAGGGATGCATCTGCACAGGGAGGCAGCTGACGACCTGTTTAAGAGCCTCTTGGTATTTTCAGTTTCTTTGTAGGACGTCTCCACAGGCCTTCAGACAATGAAGCTTTCGTCTCCATCTGATCAAAGTAGCTGCATGGAACCGTGATAGTCGATACAGAGTGCTTTCACACTAAACAAAGGGACACATATTGACATTCAGACAGCTGGTTCCATTGGGCAGACTGTGTTATGTGTTATGGAGAATGAAAGCGTTTAGGTAAATACAGTAAATAACAAAAAAAACACTGGAGCTTACAGGGTATAATTAGTAAATATGAAAAAGCTTTTGGGTATATATATATATATATATATACTATATTGAAGTGAATTTGTTATGTTTCAGTCAATTGATGGCAATACATAAGGAATTCTGAAATGTGAGAAATGATGGGTCTTTGAATGGAGAAATAAAAAAGACCATCCACACATTTTCCACTTAATGTTAGAATTGCAATCTGTCAAATTGTCCCTACGACCCAGAAAATGTATACGATCCTGTCCAAAGCCTCGTTTGACTTGAAACTTAAACAGACATGCATTCAGTAAGTACAAGGTAAAATACACACACACACACACACAAAACACTTCAATTGATCAACAAAAAATATAAATAAACGCAACCATCAAAGACGGCCATCTTGCTCCCATCTCGAAATTTAATGAATTTTAATGAAATCCTCAAAGCAGTGTTTTCCATTTGCGATGAAAAAGGACCCCTTTTTGTAATAGCATTAAGAAGTACTTATTTCATACAATAGATTACATCTCTCTCGCTGCCTCACTCCCCTTTCTCTCTCTCTCTCCCTCTCTCTCCCTCCCTCTGTCCCCAAACAGTTTTATGATGAATATGGAAGTAGTCTGTGAGCCGGCAACCGGCTGAAAAGCCAGTGGAGTACAGCAACTGTCAGTCAGACTCATGACAGCAGACAATTAACCCAGTACATCAAATATGTATGGAAATATAACAAACACCTCATAGCTATTAAACCCCCCAGCCCCACCTTCCCATACTGCTGACTACAAACCCAAACACTTCATTAAATCATGAACCCTGGAAAGGGGGATGAATTCAAATTTGGACGCCTGAAATATTTATAGAACATTATTAATTTCAGAGTTATTTATCTTCCCTTTCAGGCATTTTTAACAAGGTTATGATCCTTTGTCGCTGTTGGCTTGCTCATCCTTGGAATTAGAGACGGACATTTTCTTAAATGTTACAATAACAAGTGAGAGGTTGCAACTTTTGTCACTCCTGAGAGGAATACTAGTTATACGCTATTCCTCACCACTGGGGAACAGCAAGCAAATCCATCTTCAGGATAACCTCAGAACCTCACAGCTGTAGAGAGACACAGTCCATTTACTTATTTGAATCCGGAGGCCCGAACGAACCCAGATCCACGTGCCAAAAGCAGCAACCAGAGCCGCTGCTGCTATAGACTACAACATCCACCACGTATAACACTGCTGCTATAGACTACAACATCCACCACGTATAACACTGCTGCTATAGACTACAACATACACCATGTATAACACTGCTGCTATAGACTACAACATCCACCACGTATAACGCTGCTGCTATAGACTACAACATACACCATGTATAACACTGCTGCTATAGACTACAACATCCACCACGTATAACGCTGCTGCTATAGACTACAACATACACCATGTATAACACTGCTGCTATAGACTACAACATCCACCACGTATAACGCTGCTGCTATAGACTACAACATCCACCACGTATAACGCTGCTGCTATAGACTACAACATCCACCACGTATAACACTGCTGCTATTCTACAACATACACCACGTATAACACTGCTGCTATTCTACAACATCCACCACGTATAACGCTGCTGCTATAGACTACAACATACACCATGTATAACACTGCTGCTATAGACTACAACATCCACCACGTATAACGCTGCTGCTATAGACTACAACATCCACCACGTATAACGCTGCTGCTATAGACTACAACATCCACCATGTATAACGCTGCTGCTATAGACTACAACATCCACCACGTATAACGCTGCTGCTATAGACTACAACATCCACCACGTATAACACTGCTGCTATAGACTACAACATACACCACGTATAACGCTGCTGCTATAGACTACAACATACACCACGTATAACGCTGCTGCTATAGACTACAACATCCACCACGTATAACGCTGCTGCTATAGACTACAACATCCACCATGTATAACGCTGCTGCTATAGACTACAACATCCACCACGTATAACGCTGCTGCTATAGACTACAACATACACCATGTATAACGCTGCTGCTATAGACTACAACATACACCACGTATAACGCTGCTGCTATAGACTACAACATACACCATGTATAACGCTGTTGCTATAGACTACCACCTCCACCACGTATAACGCTGCTGCTATAGACTACCACCTCCACCATGTATAACGCTGTTGCTATAGACTACCACCTCCACCATGTATAACGCTGTTGCTATAGACTACCACCTCCACCACGTATAACGCTGTTGCTATAGACTACCACCTCCACCACGTATAATGCTGCTGTTAGTTCTCTGCCCACTGGCCAGAACACACCAGAGGTTTCCAGATCCAGCCAGTTACAGGCTGGCTGCCCACACATTCACTGATAAACCACCGCAGAAGCAACACAAACCCTATCCTCAACACAGAGATGTCAGAATGCCCTCAAATCCAACATGTGAAAGGCTGTACTGCTGGTATAGGGCTTCCCAAGGGGACAGAAGACTTATATTGGCAAAGTCTATCAGTGTGGTATGAGCTGAACTTTCACTGAACCACCCACTTTTCTCTCCCCTGGCCCCAGGTGCTAGAGTGATGTGTGTCAACAGACCCATCCTGTTCCCTCTCTCCGCGAGACAACAACCATCTTGTGCCAAGGTTGCCGGGGAAAGGGAAAATGGCTCCGTAAACACCAGGCGTAAAGCGATGGCATTATTTCTGTGTCAGAAGAAGCTCCAGCAGAGGCTTTGGGCAGAGCCGGTCATGTGCACCGCGTCCTCCTCAGTGTGGATGAGCGGGCAGAGTTCATGGGCTCATCAGAACGTGTCCTTAAATAGGTCAGGCTTGACAGAGAACAGGCAGTCGCGGGACCAGACTCCCTGAAGGCAGCCATCGGTCTCCCCTCGGCACGCTCCCTACACCCGCTTTCCACATCGGTCATGACGGTCTCCTCTCCCCTGACCGAGCAGAGCGCTGGCCCGGCCCTGCTCGTCACGCGCGGCCCAGATCCTCTTCATTAGACGGCGGGGATAACCAGAACATAACAACTTGCGACACAGTAGGCATGGCAGAGTGAAAACGACAGGCACATAATAAAGACAAACTGTTTCGATAAATAAAAATAGAAATCTGTGTTGGCTCCGTAGCAGAGAGGGACCCCTCCTGGGGTCGGCTGTCCTGGCATTCCTCCAAACCAAGCATGAAATGACTTATCAATGACAGCTCATTGTTACCCATCGGGCCACCAAGGCAGGGGAAAGCAGCAGAAGTATTGAAAATTAATTTGGTCTTAATGTGCACGTCCTGGATGCACAGAGCCTCCCAGCGCTGCTCTATTAACGTGTTCAATTAGCCGCTTAGAAACGCACCGTCGGACAATGTATGGAATTGATTACCGTAGCCGCCGGAAGGGCCCCTCCTGTTCCACCACCTCCAATATTAATTGTTTTTGCAACAATTGTCAAACACACTCAAAGAAATCAAAGTTGATGACGTGACTGTTCAGCCCTGCTCTGATTGGTTGAGAGACTTGGGTCTCCGCCCGCCTGCTGCAGGGACATGCATACGAACACGCTGTTCCCAAAACCCCCTAAAACCAGGATACCAGCACACACTGTGTGCACGGCCTTTAATCTTAAATAATAACTCGTTTGCTTTCTCTTCCCTTCTTTGAATTTCCGTCTAACGGCAGTATATGAGGCGAGGCGGGGGGGGGGGGGGGGGGGGTTGCGGTGGAGGGGGGGGGGGGGGGGTTGCGATGGGGGGTGGGGTCCATTCTGTGCATCTTCTGAGCCCTGTCTACCAGGCTGACATTAAGGAAGATTGAGGCGCATTATCTGGGCACACAATGGCTGCTGTCTATTCATCTCCACTCTGCAGAGCAGGGGAACGAGGCGCTGGCGGGAAACTCAGTGCAGAGGAGCGAGAGGCTTAAAGGACCCGTGGCTCCCAAACCCTTCAATAACCAGGCCTGAATAGCCTGTCTGACCTATTGTCCGCGGGTTCACATTATTGTCAATGTCCCTGTCTGCTACGCGGTGAAAAGCTTCCAGTGCAGCCGTCTCCCCTGCAGCGGTGCAGCAGGCTTCGAAAAGAGGAACGATTTAAAACATATCCATTCCTGGATTTCCTTTCGCACAGACGACAGACAGTCAAATGGTTCGTTTGCAGCGAGGGATCTGCCAGGACACGTGGCTCACATGAGACCAGAGAAGCAGCTCTGCGTTAAAGTAGATAACCACCAGCTAGCATGAAGCAGCTCTGCGTTAAAGTAGATAACCACCAGCTAGCATGAAGCAGCTCTGCGTTAAAGTAGATAACCACCAGCTAGCATAAAGCAGCTCTGCGTTAAAGTAGATAACCACCAGCTAGCATGAAGCAGCTCTGCGTTAAAGTAGATAACCACCAGCTAGCATGAAGCAGCTCTGCGTTAAAGTAGATAACCACCAGCTAGCATAAAGCAGCTCTGCGTTAAAGTAGATAACCACCAGCTAGCATGAAGCAGCTCTGCGTTAAAGTAGATAACCACCAGCTAGCATGAAGCAGCTCTGCGTTAAAGTAGATAACCACCAGCTAGCATGAAGCAGCTCTGAGTTAAAGTAGATAACCACCAGCTAGCATGAAGCAGCTCTGTGTTTAAGTAGATAACCCCTAGCTAGCATAAAGCAGCTCTGCGTTAAAGTAGATAACCACCAGCTAGCATGAAGCAGCTCTGTGTTAAAAGTAGATAACCACCAGCTAGCATGAAGCAGCTCTGTGTTAAAAGTAGATAACCACCAGCTAGCATGAAGCAGCTCTGTGTTAAAAGTAGATAACCACCAGCTAGCATGAAGCAGCTCTGTGTTAAAAGTAGATAACCACCAGCTAGCATGAAGCAGCTCTGTGGCTTTGTGTTTTTAATCTAACCAGCAATCAATATGGATGCTGGTGACAAAGTAATATCAAATCTAAAAGCTTATCAAAGCGCTTAAATTAAATACCCTGATTGGGTGCACTAAGCTGTCTCCATCAATATGAGGGACCATGCTTTCCCCGAATTAAATAATCAATAGTCATGTTTATTCATTTACCTTGGATTGCCAAGCAACCTCAGGTCTGACATTTAACAAGTCCGTGAATGTGGTCGGAGCACATTCCTACACGGCAACAACAAGTGCTCCCAGCAACAACAACTTGGAGCAGCCGTGGCCTTCCTGTGGCCTGTCCTTCCTGTGGCCTGTCCTTCCTGTGGCCTGTCCTTCCTGTGGCCTGTCCTTCCGGAGGCCTGTCCTTCCGGAGGCCTGTCCTTCCGGAGGCCTGTCCTTCCGGAGGTGTGGCTCTCCGCAGGGCTCCTAATGACCGACCGCTTTCTGTCTCTTATTTCTCCTCTAATCAGCAAAGTGTGAAAGCAGACTCTTCAGCCACACTCCTTCATCTAATCTAATTAGGATGTATTAAACTATGCAAAAGTTCAAGGACGTTGATGGCTGTGTTTCCCCCTCTGCACAGAACGGCGGCATGTGCACACCGAGAGCAGATGCCATTCCAAATGGCTGCAAACTATTTCAAGGCTGACTGCCCTACCGTCCTCATCGCGCAGATTGGCCAGGAGAGAATGCATTGTGATTGTTAGCATTCTGCTTCTGTCGAACTCAGCAGGCACGCATGGGTACAAGTGGATGGAGTTTGGCCTTGTGAACGCTGGAAGCCGCCTTCACTGAATGACTGGCTGGCTGGCTGGCTGGATGACTGGCTGGCAGGATGACTGGCTGGCTGGCAGGATAACTAACTGGCTGGCTGGATGATTGGCTGGCTGGCTGGCTAGCTGGATGCATGACTCGCTGGCTGGCTGGCAGGATGACTAGTTGCCTGGCTGACTGGCTGGCTGGCTGAATAGATGGATGATTGGCTGGCTTGCTGGCAGGATGGCTGGCTGGCTGGATGGATGACTGGCAGGATGACTAGTTGCCTGGCTGGCTGGATGACTGACTGACTGTCTGACTGTCTAGCTAACTGGATGACTGGCTGGTTATATAACTGGATGACTGGATGGCTGGCTAAACGGATGAGAGAATGGCTGGCTAACTGGATCAGTGGCTGGCTAGCTGGGCTATAAGTCTCCCAGTCCATGTTGTGTGACAACTGGCTTGCAGAGGATTTGAGAGTTTGGGATCAGAAGTGCAGGGCACCGTTCCTTCTATGAAATGAGGAAATGTCAGTGTTGGGCCGAAACAAAGCCATCCCTTCTGTTACACACAACCTGCAATTTCCTGCTAGAGAGGATTAAAATGCCACGCAGTCCTCACACACTGCACCCTCATTTCCCGCAGCGAGCACAGGATATGTCATTCATACCATTCCAACCATTCCCTTCCTGCATACAGTACTTTTTAATGCTATTGTCTGACAAAATGTCCTCCAAAAGGCTTCATTAGACAACACATGAAGGTGCTGGCCATGGGAACAGCAACTCTCCTGTTGAGGATTACTCCGCCTGATTCATTGTTACAGCTAAAAATGGCTCGTCTTAGCTGTGTGGATGTACGTGCAGCTAGCAGACAATCAGACAATGACAGCTTTAAGTCCTGAGTGTCTCAGCCTTACGATGCCTATAGACAGCGAACCCCACACGTTCTCTCAGAAGCGCTTCTCCTGCGCTCGTCCAGGCTCGAACAAGCTTCGTCAAATCTGGATATTGTCCTCGGAGGAGAACAGTACAGCCCCGGCAGTGGCCCAGATGAGCGGCGGGGAAAGATAACCAGCCCTGTGAGCCGAGGGGCCGCGAGGAGCGCGAGTGTGTGTGTGAGCGCGAGTGTGTGTGTGAGCGCGAGTGTGTGTGTGTGAGCGCGAGTGTGTGTGTGAGCGCGAGTGTGTGTGTGTGAGCGAGTGTGTGTGTGAGCGCGAGTGTGTGTGTGTGAGCGCGAGTGTGTGTGTGAGCGCGAGTGTGTGTGTGAGCGCGAGTGTGTGTGTGTGTGAGCGTGAGAAGAACGAGAGTGTGGGTGCTGAAACACACAGGCGCTCAGAGAAGCTGTGGGGGCTTATTGTGCAGGTCACACTTAAAAGATCAATTCACTTCCCCCTGATGGTTGTGCTTACACAACAATACCTCATCCAGGGCCAAGTCTGCCCCCACACCTCCCTCCATCTCTCACACTCGGAAAAACAACACATTGTTCTGGGCTTGACAACATACTCAGTTCTTCGGCTGAGCCTCGGTCCCCCCTGTGGTAGATACAGTAGGGGGGGGTCCATGGCCATGGAGCCATGGAGCCATGGACCCCCACTCCCCCGCCCCCACTCTCCCCCACCTCCACCGCCCCCCTGCCCCTTCGCCCCCCTCCACCACCGGAGGTAGATAAGCTCCAGGTGGACTCCAAGCTGAAGGGATCCGCTGGGCTGTGCTCTGCCAGAACGCCGTCTTATCTCTCAGTCTGCTCCTCTGCAGGAGGCGGTGTCGGGGCGGTATTGCTGCTGAACACGCCCCGTGAAGCGTTCATTTCTCGCCCGACAACGCGGAGGGTTTGGGGCGGAGGAGATAGTGAAGAAAGAGGCGCTGGTGTGAAGTCCTGGGTCCTGGAGCGGAAGCGAGGACGCCCTCATCAGGCTCGCGTCGCTGTGCTCACCGCACCACGTCCGACACGTTCCCCACGTCTAGACGTGGAAACGCCCGGAGAGAGGGTCCCTGAGCGCCTCGCTGGGATGAGACGGGATGCACGCGTGCGTGCGGCGCACGGGGCGCACGCTCTAACTGAGCCCAACACTGCTCATTACGCCGGGTGGCAGCCGGGCCTATTTTAAGTAAGTAGGTCAAAATAGGAATGATTCTCTCCACCAAACAGTTCCCGTGTTTCAGTCACCGCAAAACTTCAAAAGTCTCCTGAAGAGAGTGAATCGACGCCATTGAACCGGCGGCGCCCATCTCGAGAGCGTGCGTGGCATCGTCGAGAGGGATCTGCGCTGGTAAAAGACCGAAATCTGTTGCAACTCAAGTTAATCACTTTGGCACGGCGCAGGCCGACGATGAATCATATCAAATCTATTTCATTAGAATGGAGCACTGCGCAAGAGACTTAGCTCAAATACAGGCACATCATATCACTGGAACACTGGCTGGGAGAAGCCACTTTTATACCTCAGCAAAGCTTGACGACAAAAAATCGTATATTGTTATGTCAATATGGACATGTCATAAATACTGTAAAGTATATATGGCTTGTAATCCACATGCACAGATGTTTGGCAAGTGACATTTAATAAGTCTCATCTCATATGTATTTCTTTGAGAAGTTAATGCAGACTGCATCATGCTCATCTGAAGTCAGCCTTTTCTCTGTTTCCACACCCCCCCGCCGAGACGCGGTTCATTTTACGACCATCTCCATAATTCATGGTGCTCGTCCTCGCCACATCCTCGCCACAGACTCCCCGTTTCTCTGAGCGGAGCTACTTCACATCTCGGACCAACAGACCTCCATACATCCCAGCCCCCTGCAGTGCCAACCACAGCTGGGGTTGAACTCTCTCAGAGAGCGACTGGTGCACATACGTGTGCACATGTGTGTGCGCACACGCACACACACACACCAAACAACAGCTCGCACAAACGTGAATGCGCGCACGCCCACATACACACCCCTCGTCCTGCTCTCCTATGCAGCAAGAGAGAATTGCTTTCATCACAGCCCTCAGTATGGGACTCTTTTAACAGAAAGGAACTTCCTGAGGGAGTCTCAACAGAAGAAGACAAATCAATTGGAGATTTTCTCTCATTATCTTTTCCTTCCAATGCCAAGCAGCACAGCTGTTTCTGGGTCCCCGTTCCTCCATTCCTCTCCTCCTCCTCCTCCCCCTCCAATTCCTCTCCTCCTTTTCCTCTCTTCCTAGGCCTTTCCTCCTCCCCTTACGTCTCTCCTCCTCCTCCTCCTCCCCCTCCTCCTCCTCCTCCTCCTCCTCCTCCTCGGGCGATCCTGCAGCTTCCACCTTGCGTTCCTCCTTCCAGGCCAGTTTGGTGATTTCAATGATTAATGACATTCCCAAACTCAGTGGCGCCTGGGAGCATGGATCAAGAGGCGTCTGTTATGCTATTATGTTTTCGTTGCGCTAAGCCAGGGACAGGAGAGAGTCCACCCCCGCCTCGCGCATCCCCTGCGCCCGGCCGCCGAGCACACCTAGCCTGGCTGAACTCCTCCATCTGCCCCCCCCCCCCCATCCCCATCTCAAACCCCATCCTCCTCCTGTTTTGCTAAACTCCACCAGCTTCTCCGCACTGCAATTCGAGCTTCCTCCGAGGGGATGTCCTAATAAGGGCATGCCCGATGAGTGATGAGCAGAAGTTCTAGAACACTCAGCCTCCTCATTAATATTAAACATCATCCTGGCCTGGAATATGTAAATGACATGGCTGGCTTGGCTGTGGACCCTGGTCCGTGGGTAGGGACTGTGCAGTCTCTGGACTGTGCAGGCTCTGGACTGTGCAGCCCCTGGACTGTGCAGTCTCTGGACTGTGCAGTCTCTGGACTGTGCAGGCTCTGGACTGTGCAGCCCCTGGACTGTGCAGTCTCTGGACTGTGCAGGCTCTGGACTGTGCAGGCTCTGGACTGTGCAGCCCCTGGACTGTGCAGTCTCTGGACTGTGCAGTCTCTGGACTGTGCAGCCTCTGGACTGTGCAGCCTCTGGACTGTGCAGCCCCTGGACTGTGCAGGCTCTGGACTGTGCAGCCTCTGGACTGTGCAGCCTCTGGACTGGGCAATTGAAAACACCCGTCTGACAGACAAACAAGAGCTGAACAGCAAACAGATATACGACCCGCTGCTACAGTCGCTAGATGCGCACGTGCGTAAACACTTTGTCACTTCCCTGTGACTAAGTGCTGCCATATTGGATTTACACAGTGAAGATACACCCCGTCACGTTAATAATGTTGTATGTGTTGCACTACAAAGTGTTTTTCATGTAGACTTTTAATTATGGCTTTTAATTTCACATTAGGGAGAGAGTGTTGGCATGTGACTGAAATGTATTTCATCAAGGATAGACAGCAGTGTCCATGATTGCTTCAAGCAGGAAATGAAGCCACCTATCCATAACAAGAGGCAATTGAAATTGTGTTGAGATTCCTTTGCATGAGTAATATGTAACATTTGAGAAGTGTTTTCAAGAAATACAATAGGATAGCCTAAACGGTCAAGGTACATTTACTTTAATTACTGTTATTCCATGCATTCAGTCTAACTGCTGCAAATTAGCTTTAAAAAGAAAACATTTTATCAACTCAACTATTTCATTGGAGGCTATTAAACACCAAAGTGTATTCATAATTAAATGTGAGGAAGGGAGAAGTGAATAGTATGCACGGTTTCGTGTTACCAAGCAACCGGCTCCCCCAGCCAGAATTCCATCCTGCCGGCACGAAAGCCAAAGAACTGGGAAGACGGGCTCCTCCTGCCCCCCTGTGTGTGGAGAAGAGGAGAGGGAATGGAGACCAGAGATCAAGCCTTGGAGGGAGCGGGAGGGGGGTGGGGGGTGGGGGGGTTCTCTTTAATGAGAACTTGGCAGATTAAGAGGCGGCATTGCAAGCTCAAACATGGATGTGACCGGAATCAAAATCAGAGACCGTTGTGGACGGGTAAGGCCATAAATAATTTTGCAAGGTTTGGAAGAAAGGAGAGAGGGAGAGAGAGAAGAGCGAGGGACGTGATAGAGAGAAAGAGATAGATGCGGTATAGAGAGAGAGAGAGAGAGAGAGAGAGAGAGAGAGAGAGAGAAAGAAAGAAAGAAAGAAAGAGAGAAGTTGAGAGAGAGAGAGGTGCTGGGGGGAGGCTAGGGTGGTTGTTGGACTTGGACACATGCCCAGAGAAAGATTTCCAAGAAGTATACACAAGGACAAAATTCTACACCGGAGACAAAAGCAGGTCAGATACATGTCAGTTGCCTTTAAGAAAGACAGGATGACCTCGATCCCTCACTCGCTCTTTCTGAGAGGATTTCACCATGAATGAGAGCCCAGGACACAGGTTCCATTGATTAAAATGTGCAGAAATACCCTCAGATACCATGAGTCAAAGATCCATCACAGCCTCTAAAGCGGTCCAGATAGATAAACATGCTTCCTGTGTTTGTTTCTCTCTTAGAGACACCACCCAAGTCAGCTACCCACATCTGTAACGGGTCGATTTCAGAAAGGGGGTTCCATTTTGCGGTAGGAAGCTTTCTGGACCTGAGGCACAGCGCGCTGGACGGGTGGAGGCGGATTGGTGCTAGTGGGCCTCCCCGCGTCGCTGTGTAAACCGAGAAGCCATGGGAAGGAAGTGGGTGTCCAGGCACGCTCTGAGTCACTTACCAAACCGCCCGCACTCCGCACAAATAATATGAATAAGACGGGTGTGTGTTTACGTGCGTGTCAAGTTCAGTCAGGGTGGCTCGTCAGCGAGGGAAACCAACGACAGCCCCTGCAACCTCGCTGGTGCTTGACGGGCCCTCAGCGTGACAGATAACTGAGACATGAAATCCAACTGAATAATGCAGGCTCTCTCTCTCTCTCTCCCTCTCTCTCTCTCTCTCTCTCTCTCCCTCTCTCTCTCCCTCTCTCTCTCTCTCTCTCTGTCTCGATCTGTTGCTGCCTATCTCTTTCTCCATCTTTCTCCCTCTCCATCTCTCTCCCTCTCCATCTCTCTCCCTCTCCATCTCTCTCCCTCTCCATCTCTCTCCATTTCCCTCTCTCTCCCCATCTTTCTCGCTCTCTCCCTCTCTCTCTCCATCTCTCTCCATTTCCCTCTCTCTCTCTCCTTCCCTCTGCAGGAGAGGAAGAGGACGGTTCCACAGGACATGGTTACACTCAGAGATCAACAAGCTCACCCTTTTCAACAGAATCAACAAATTTGCCAGTTAAATAAATAAACAGATTCTGCTTTTTGCCCACTGTGTATGTGTTTATTGCTTCATATTTTTCTGCAGAACAGCTCATCTCCACAACAGGAAGTGATGTGCCCAGCTGTCACAGTTTCAGACGTTAACATCCCCTCAGACCTCCACTCCTCTCATTAATCTAAATTAACGCGCTGACAATGTGTCAAAACACAGAGGATGAAATATGATAAATGCTTTCCTGGGTCCATCCATGATAAAGAATCTTTATTCTGGTGGGAATGGCTCTTTATTCTGCTGAAAGAGGATGTGACATCAGTAATGACAGTCCAGAGTTGTTATCTGAAACATGACTAGGATGGCACCGGTAAAGGTCACCCAGTGCTTCTATCATCAGTGTAAGAAAGAGGGTAAACTAACAAATCAAGCATATTTTTGTCATTTAATTTGTCAGACTTGTTTTATTGTCAGCCTAACAAAAGAAATGTTTTTTCCCCAAAACAAATTACGTAAGAAGGATACACATGTTTGTTCTTTAGTTGAACAAATAAAAACGTTTCTAATGTTAGCCCCTGGCAGCGCCTCATGCACACAGAAGGAAACCTACCCTACCTCTCATGGCTTGGTCAAAATGGAACCTTTGGATGTATTTTTGTTGGATGTCGTTACACTTTATCTTCTAGAACACGGGCTGTTCTTTGGCACCAACCCTTGTAATACTGTTCGAACAGTCCACTTCAAGTTCAAGTTTAAGTCTTTTATTGTCAGGTGTGTAAAGTGACTAGTATGAAGTCAATCAATGTCCACGTCAATGACCATTCAGGAGCCTGATGGCCTTGGTCATCTACTGAACCGTCTATGTGTAGGCTGCTATGTTGCTATGGATGGACACATATAAAGAGGAGAACAGGCAGTGGTAAAGCTGTGATGTTCTGTCCTCTCCCACTGTGCTGGAGAGAACGGTAAACATACTGGTGTCCTTGAGAGAGAGACCCCACACCGGGCCGTACCTTGAGAGAGAGACCCCACACCGGGCCGTACCTTGAGAGAGGGCCCCCACACCGGGCCGTACCTTGAGAGAGGGCCCCCACACCGGGCCGTACCTTGAGAGAGGGCCCCCACACCGGACCATAGCAGCGGCTCCATGTGCAGCATTCAGCTTTACGGTCCTCCGCTTGCAGTTGCATCATTTCTTTTTCACATGGTCAACATCGCTGCACCTCAGCAATCACAACGTTTACTGCTGCCATCATTCCTCACTCTGACACTGACCTTGCCTGGGACCCCCACAGGCCACCAAACAATACGCTCCTCCAACTCACTATGTCCTTGATTGATAGCCGCCCTCGTGGGTCCGTATTTAACACTGTATCGTTGTTCAGAAGCTCGTCGAGACATTTGGGCAACCAGACTAATTATGAGCTTTTTAACAACCATTAAGGTAAAATATGGGAGTTGACAGGGTGAATTGGGATCTATTAAAATACACGTGCTTAGGGTTTTTAAGAACTCAGCACAAAGAGTTTTCCAGTTTTGTCTGAAGGAAAGCTTTTACGGATTAATTCACTCAGTTTTGGTGCTTTTGGCGTCTGGTGAAAATTCAACCCAGTTCAGAAAACATCTTCCAGACATCAACCAAACTGGTCCCTATTGGTCATCAAAGAGATCCAGAAATACATATCAACAGTGATATTCACTGATTTATTGACGCAGGGATTGATTTCGTTTAAACACAAACTAAAAGAATGCAGAGGTCAAATATTCCCTCTCATTCCCAATGAGGATCACGGATAGAGAGAGAGAGAGAGACAGAGAGAGAGAGAGAGAGAGAGACAGAGAGAGAGAGAGAGAGAGAGAGAGAGAGAGACAGAGAGAGACAAAGAGAGACAAAGAGAGAGAGAGAGAGGTCACATTTTTCATTAGATCAATTTAGTTGCATATCTCATGTATTCATGATTTCATGATTTGCTCCTATTGCAGGTTCCATCTGAAATATGCCCTGATGCTACAATTCCAGTTATTTTTACGATAACTCACTGAACCGCAAACACAAAATCACAGTGGAGCTTCCTAAAGGACCGGCAGTTTCTCTGACTCATCTGGTGTGCTGTAGGTAGATAC
The DNA here is from genome assembly GCA_023658055.1 of Thaleichthys pacificus. NCBI lineage: Eukaryota > Metazoa > Chordata > Actinopteri > Osmeriformes > Osmeridae > Thaleichthys > Thaleichthys pacificus. The sequence goes on along the minus strand of CM042857.1, from coordinate 18,205,482 downwards.
ATCATCTCTGCTGAAGCTGTGTCTACATTCATCTACTGAGCATGTACATTCAGAATCGGTTTATTAATTCAAGTGTTGTGTCGCGTAGAGTAAAATAGAATAAATCAGACTTTAGCGCAATAGAAGATTGTTCCTGGGTAGTGAGTTTGCTCTGCCCACTCAATGGCAGGCACAATAGAAAACGTATATCGTAATGAACAGATCTAGTACCTTCCATCTCAACGAGCCATTACCTCAACACAACAACCTTGCCCTGGTCAGGGCTCCACCAGTCCGGGATCGGAGATCCGCTCTTCAGTTTGCATTAGCAAAGTGTCTTAAGGGCTCCTGAGAAACAGTGTCTTATTCTTTATAGATGAGCGGGTAATAAAAGAAGCAGTAGTGTGATTAACGCACCGGGCCTTGGGATGAGGACACGGATGTTATAGAGCCTTTGTTTTCCATTAAAACAGAATTAATTAAGGTATTTAAATATTGAACTGCTCCTACTGTATAATTAGAAATGTCCTTCCAGACTCTTTGATGTAAGAACATGTAAGTTATGGGTCGCTGTGGCCCACAAACCTGCAGTGTTTTAATGCTGGGAGGAGTTTCACGTAATGACAGGAGATGGTCAGATGTTTGTAGGATGTAGATGAAATGTTGGGGAGATGTTGATGAGGTGTTGGTGACATGTTGAAGAGATGTTAGATAGATGTGGGAGAAATGTTGAAGAGATGTTAGATAGATGTGGGAGAAATGTTGAAGAGATGTTAGATAGATGTGGGAGAAATGTTGAAGAGATGTTAGATAGATGTGGGAGAAATGTTGAAGAGATGTTAGATAGATGTGGGAGAAATGTTGAAGAGATGTTAGATAGATGTGGGAAAGATGTTGGTGAGATGTTGGAGAAATATCAGTGCCATGTTGGTGACACGTTGGTGAGATGTAGGTGAGATCAACACATCTGTCATGGCAACATGTCCAGGGACAGCTCCCTACAGCGTGTGAAAGTCCCAAAGGTTCTTTTTTTGAGGGCTGGCACACTTGCAGCACATCAACTTGTAGTGGGCACCATGCTCAAGGGCAGTAACACACTCTCCTACCACACATCTGAATACGTGGAAACAACCAGGAATGTTTCAAATAAATTGTTCAATTGGATTGACTCTCATCATGAATGAACTCTGTTGTGGGATCAAGGAGGGGCGGGGTCAGACAATTGTCCTCACAGAGGAGGCTAGGCAGGGCCGAGGGACGAGAGGCAGGGCCGAGGGAGGCGAGGCAGGGCCGAGGGAGGCGAGGCGGGGACGAGGGAGGCGAGGCGGGGACGAGGGAGGCGAGGCAGGGCCGAGGGAGGGGAGGCAGGGCCGTGGGAGGCTCAACCTATCCGAGGCCCCAGGGCTTGATCCCATTACAGGGAGGGTGGTGAAGGAATGCTCAGCCAGCGTTCTCCATCCTCACTACAACCGCTCTCTCAGGGAGAAAACCTTCCCTACACTGAGGAAGTGTTCCTAGAACAGGCCTATCCCAAGACCGACCCTCCTGCAGAGCTGAACCACTATGGACCCGTGGGCCCACAGGCAGACGTGCTCAGTGGAGGACGCGATGCTGACTGTATTACATTCCACCTACGGTCACTTAGCCGTGCGCATATGCCAGGATCGAGTTTGTGGAGTCCTCCTCGGCCTCCAGCGGCATGCAGCCCCACATCCTTTGTGCCAAACCCAGGAGCTGCAGGTGGACCCCACCTGGTCCTGTGCACGCTGGACGTCCTCCTCACCAAGGGAGCAGTTTGTCAGGGTCGACAGCTCCACCTCTCTTGTCATGCCCTCATCCACCAGCCAGGGGGCAGTGACCTCCCCAGTCCTGTTCTCGCTGCATACCAACGAGGGCTCGGACAGCGCGAGCACGGCCGGGGAGTTTGCAGATGACACCGCATCGGTCGACGACGCCGACAGCCCCGCCCATTTTGAGGAGGAAGAAAGAAGCTGTAGCAGCGGCGTGAGGAACAGAAGTGCTCATCACAGACGTCCCTACACCCCAACACCCCTACACCCCAACACCCCTACACCCCAAAACTCTTACCCTAACACCCCAAACCTCTCCACCCCACCCTGGTTGGTGTTGGCGTAGAGGGGTCTGACAGGCTAAGGTCGTCAAGGAGACACATGCAGGTGTCTGATGACTCAGGTTCATTATGACCGCAGCCACAGCCTCTAGCTGCTTCTAGCTGCTCGCTACGCCAGCTACATCACAACCAGCATGAGGACAAACTAATAATAGGACATGGTTATGAGGAAGAAAAATAAGACTTCTTTCCCCCAAAAATCCAGAAAATGAGTGCTTCAGCGATAGCTCCTAACAGGCTGTCTTGTCTCCTTAAGTGCCAGTGAATTCTCTCCAACACTTTGCAACTGCTGGAGGACACAAATGGAAAGCGGACCACAACATTCAGTGGCTGTAACGTTTTCCATTTCTACTCGGTCGTTGGCAAAAATGTGATGGGATCTTTTGTGTTTGTAATTCGATTCAGCATTCATGAGATGTTCTTCTGAACAGCTCTGCAGCTGTAGTCGTCAATAATAGTTCACATCGCCTAAATGTGCCAAACAGGAAAACTTCTCCTGATGAATGCATGTGTAACCTTGCAGTCTCTCACTGTTTATCTCTAAAACTGCAGTATTGTGTCTGTAAAGAGGGCCGAGGCGTCTGTTAAAAGCATACGAGCGCATGACGGATCAGTCGAAGCAGATGTGTTTGGAGTGCTGGCTGATGTCACACTTTCAGAAAGGTTGGCGAGAAAAAACACGAAGTCTGCCGTATCAAAAGGCTCCTGTTGTCCGTCTCTGCACACGCCACCATTCATTATTCATTGACTCCCGAACAAAGACAACAGAAAGCACAATATCCACAAGCCAGGCAGGCCAAGAGACCGGAAAGATATAGATTAGACCAAATCAGCCCTCCTTCAAATAACCAGTTTGAATGTCTTGCAGTGGTGTGAAGTCAAAGCTTTTCTTTGTGGGCCCGAGCGTCCTGAAGGCAGGATAATTAAGCTTTGTGAACCTGCCAATTTTTGTTTGAGTTCGAAAGGATGCAAACCAAAATGGCCCACCCCTCCCTTCAAAGCCACTCCCCCAAAATGAACATGAACGCTCTGCCTGACTACTGCCGGGAGGTAGCTAGGTAGAGAGACAAGTGGCCCATCCAATCATTGCATTCGCTCCAAAAGCCGTCCAATCATTAGTGCCAGTCCGACCTTAATAATTGGTCGTGTTTATTAGAGTCCTGCGACACCCACTGATATCGGATTGATTTCATTTTACTGCTAAACCTTTAGATTTATTGGTTACTATCAGGATGGGACGTTTATTTCAGCAAATATGACAAAAAGTGCTTCTCAACAACATGACCTACCCTGCCTTTAATGCCTCTTTCTTCCTAACGAGAGGCGATGTGTGCAGGAGTGGTGCCGCTGTCTGCCTCTCCCCTGTCCGTCCTGCCAGACGGACGCATGTTTGCCTCTGGCACCACACACTACAGTCTGACAGACAGGAAGTCCACACACTACAGTCTGACAGACAGGAAGTCCACACACTACAGTCTGACAGACAGGAAGTCCACCCACTACAGTCTGACAGACAGGAAGTCCACACACTACAGTCTGACAGACAGGAAGTCCACACACTACAGGCTGACAGACAGGAAGTCCACACACTACAGTCTGACAGACAGGAAGTCCACACACTACAGGCTGACAGACAGGAAGTCCACACACTACAGTCTGACAGACAGGAAGTCCACACACTACAGTCTGACAGACAGGAAGTCCACGCACTACAGGCTGACAGACAGGAAGTCCCAGCTGTAACTCAACCCTGCTTAGTGCCACGGTCATGCTGCTGTTTCCATGTGGCCATGTTCACACCTGTGTGATTTGAGATCATTTGGAGCTAAGCAGACTTAGCTTCTGACAAATTGGTGTGTGTATGTGTGTGTGTGTGTATGTGTGTGTGTGTGTCGTGTATGTGTGTGTATCTGTCTGTGTGTGTATGTGTATATGTATGTGTGTGTGTGTGTATGTGTGTGTGTGTATGTGTATGTGTATGTGTACGTGTATGTGTGTGTGTGTGTATGTGTCTGTGTATGTTGTGTATGTCTGTGCATCTGTGTGTGTGCATGTGCGTGTTGTGTGTGTGTGTGTGTGTGTCTGTGTGTGTGTGACACTGTTTACTCTCGGTCGAAGAGACGACTTTGACATAAGCGGATGGGTGGGGGTTTTTTTTCCTGCCGACCCCGGATCCTGAATAATGAAATGGGACGAGCAAGCTCTGCTTTGGAGCGAGACAGGGAGAGAGACAGGGAGAGAGACGGGGAGAGAGACGGGGAGAGAGGCGGGGAGAGAGACGGGGAGAGAGACGGGAGAGAGGCGGGGAGAGAGGCGGGGAGAAAGACGGGGAGAGAGACGGGGAGAGAGGCGGGGAGAAAGACGGGGAGAGAGACGGGGAGAGAGGCGGGGAGAGAGACGGGGAGAGAGGCGGGGAGAAAGACGGGGAGAGAGACGGGGAGAGAGGCGGGGAGCGAGACGGGGAGAGAGGCGGGGAGAAAGACGGGGAGAGAGACGGGGAGAGAGGTGGGGAGCGAGACGGGGAGAGAGGCAGGGAGAAAGACTGGGAGAGAGGCGGGGAGAAAGACGGGGAGAGAGACGGGGAGAGAGGGCGGGGAGAGAGGCGGGGAGAAGACGGGGAGAGAGCGGGAGAAGAGGCGGGGAGCGAGACGGGGAGAGAGGCGGGGAGAGAGGCGGGGAGAGAGGCGGGGAGCGAGGACGGGGAGAGAGATGGGAGAAGAGCGGGGAGAGAGGACGGGGAGAGAGGCAGGGAGAAGAGGCGGGGAGAGAGACGGGGAGAGAGGCGGGGAGAGAGGCGGGGAGAGAGGCGGGGAGAGAGGCGGGGAGAGAGGCGGGGAGAGAGACGGGGAGAGAGGCTGGGGAGAGAGGCGGGGAGAGAGGCGGGGAGAGAGGCGGGGAGAGAGACGGGGAGAGAGGCGGGAGAGAGGCGGGAGAGAGGCGGGGAGAGAGACGGGGAGAGAGGCGGGGAGAGAGGCGGGGAGAGAGGGCGGGGAGAGAGGCGGGGAGAGAGGACGGGGAGAGAGACGGGGAGAGAGGCGGGGAGAGAGACGGGGAGAGAGGCGGGGAGAGAGGCGGGGAGAGAGACGGGGAGAGAGACGGGGAGAGAGGCGGGGAGAGAGACGGGGAGAGAGGCGGGGAGAGAGACGGGGAGAGAGGCGGGGAGAGAGGCGGGGAGAGAGGCGGGGAGAGAGGCGGGGAGAGAGGCGGGGAGAGAGACGGGGAGCGAGGCGGGGAGAGAGGCGAGGAGAGAGGCGGGGAGAGAGGCGGGGAGAGAGGCGGGGAGACTTGCCCCTCTCCCTGGATGTGCGAGGCCTCCTAAGCAGGCCGCTCTTTTTGTGCGTCAGGGAGAGAGAGGGGCTAGAACCCAGTCGTTCTTTCACACCCAGTTCAGCGAGCTGCCGTCACCCAGTCCTGCTGGAAGGACGCATCCACAGCAATGCTGCTTCCTTTGGGACGGTTCCCAAGGCTGGGCGGCGTGGCGGGCATGGGAGGGCCCTGGGCGGGCCTGGGAGGGCCTGGGCGGGCCTGGGCGGGCCTGGGAGGGCCTGGGAGGGCCTGGGCGGGCCTGGGAGGGCCTGGGCGGGCCTGGGAGGGCCTGGGCGGCGGGCCTGGGAGGGCCTGGGAGGGCCTGGGAGGGCCTGGGCGGGCCTGGGAGGGCCTGGGCGGGCCTGGGAGGGCCTGTGCGTGTCTGGTCCTCAGGTCACACACCTGACGGACTGTGAACGTTCTCACAGCGTCGTCTTGACTTCAAATCACACAGGGAGAGCGTGTGTGTACTGTGTGTTTGTGTGTGTGTTTGTGTGAGCGCACTGTGTGCGTGTGTTTGTGTGTGTACTGTGTGTTTTTCACCTTCAATGTCCAACTGCGCTTCTGGCTCAATAAATCAATCAGTTCTTTTTAAGGAAGGACAGACACAACTGAAGTAGGACGTTTGTAGGACGACCCAGAGCAGCACGCTGCAGACAAACATCCAGATACCACTCCCCTGGAGGCACACGGGGGCAGGGAGCGCTGCTCTGGGATTCGCTCGGCTAACAAGTTTGCAAGATGGCTGAGAAGGATGTGGCAGACATGTTTGTTTTTTTCCTGTTTGCTTGTTTTTTCCTCGCTGCATGAAACAGCCATTGCAGGAAAACCAATTGATGGTTGTCCTGCTATCTCCGCACACAAGCTCTTAAATGTATAGCAACTAGTGAAGTGAAAAGAGAAGACAATTACCATGAGGCAATTAAGTCCAGTCTTTGACAGCTCTTGTAAAAAACACCACTGCGACAAGTAGGTTTCTCTGTAGCCGGCGGTAATGAGAGGCGATCAGCTAGGCTGACATCTCTGCTTGCACACCCTCTACCTGTTTTCACGCATCACTTCCTGTTTTGACAGGAAGTTGACCCTCCAGGTCCACATCCTCATTAATGAAGAGGGAGCAGTTCATTTGAGCGCTTGGTTCTACTGCATTCGACATATTGCCATGTTTAAGGGTAGGCAGGGAGGATATACAGGACATACAGTAGAAGGTTGTCTTGGAGGTGGAAGGCTCACTTTATTCTAGAAATCTATAGAATCTTATCCATAGAAAGCTGAAAAATGTTTTATCGACAGGGTATGCCTAGCACCGCTAGTTCTGGCGGGATAATGGTAAATTGATGAGATGACGAGAAGGCGCTGATTAATCTGACAGGAGTGTTTCTGAAAGGATCAAGGGGCTCAACCATACACTTCCATCACTGTTCAACCTCCAAGACCCTGCAAATGAACATTCAGTACATGTTCAGAAAATGTCTGCTTGATTTAAAAATGTATTACAGCCAACGGGTGAGTCGATATAAACCAAATACACTACGACTTTCTTTCTAAACCGCTTTAGCATGTAGCAAAAGGACTAATGCCTGACACAGACAAAGCTTAGTTCAGCTGGCTTGTGCTGTCTCAGTCAATGAGAACAAAGTCCTGTTGCATAGAATTAGTCATCTTATACGTCTTCTAGTGCATCATCTCCCTCCCTCCCTCTCTTCCTCCCTCCCTCCCACTCTCCCACTCATCCTTTCTTGCTCTTTCCTTCTCTTCCTCCCTCCCTCCCTCCCTCCCTCTCTTCCTCCCTCCCTTTCTTCCTCCCTCCCTCCCTATCTTCCACCTTCCCTCCCTCTTCCCTCTCTCCCTCCCTCTCTTCCTCCCTCCCTCCTCTCTTCCTCCCTCCCTCTCTCTACTTCCTCCCTCCCTCCCTCCCTCTCTTCCTCCCTCCCTCCCTCCCTATCTTCCCACCTTCTCTCCCTCCCTCCTTCATCCCTCCTTCCCTCCTCTCTTCCTCTTCCCTCTCTCTCCTGTCTGCCTCCCTCTTTCAGCCCACCACACAGGTGCTGTTGGATGAGGTGGCACAGCACAGGTGGCTGTTGGATGAAGGTGGCACAGCCCACAGGTGGCTGTTGATCGTAAGGTTGCACAGCCCACAGGTGGCAGTGGTTGAAGGTGGCACAGCCCCACAGGCTGGCAGTTGGTATTTTGAAGGTGGCACAGCCACAGTGGCAGTTGGATGAAGGTTGCACAGCCCCACAGGTGGGCTGTTGGATGAAGGTTCGCACAGGCCCACAGTTGGTCCGTTGGATGAAGGTGGCACAGCCCAACAGGTGAGTAAAACACCACACATGCTGAACCTCACCCCTCACCATGAATCCAGGCGCAAAGAGAACAAGTATCGATCCTCTCTGTAAGCTCCCCGCGTTCCAGACCCTTCCCTGCATCTGCCTGCAGTAATGCCCTGGTCCAACAGACGCCAATAAGCTGTCATTCATTATCTTCCCACACTATACCACTGTGCCAGCAACATATGTCACAGCGGATGCCCCTCAAAGGAGGGCGCCACGATGACACCACAGCCGTTTGCTTGTTAGGGAGGAAACTCCTAGCTGGAGGGGAGAGCGACGGAACGCTAAATGGAGGATGAAATCCACCTTGAGGACCCCGCCAAACCTTGTTCTCTGAGAGGCAGTGGACCAGGGCGACATCACCACGGAGCCTACCCAGGCCCGCTGTCTGAGAGGCAGTGGACCAGGGCGACATCAGCACGGAGCCTACCAGGCCCTGCTGACTGAGAGGTAGTGGACCAGGGCGACATCAGCATGGAGCCTACCCAGACCTGCTGATCTGAGAGGCAGTGGACCAGGGCGACATCAGCACGGAGCCTACCCAGGCCTGCTGACTGAGAGGTAGTGGACCAGGGCGACATCAGCATGGAGCCTACCCAGGCCCTGCTGTCTGAGAGGCAGTGGACCAGGGCGACATCAGCACGGAGCCTACCCAGGCCTGCTGACTGAGAGGCAGTGGACCAGGGCGACATCACCACGGAGCCTACCCCAGGCCCTGCTGCTGATGAGGCAGTGGACCAGGGCGACATCAGCATGGAGCCTACCCAGGCCCTGCTGTCTGAGAGGCAGTGGACCAGGGCGAACATCAGCACGGAGCCTACCCAGGCCTGCTGACTGAGAGGCAGTGGACCAGGGCGACATCAACACGGAGCCTACCCAGGCCTGCTGTCTGAGAGGCAGTGGACCAGGGCGACATCAGCACGGAGCCTACCCAGGCCTGCTGTCTGAGAGGTAGTGGACCAGGGCGACATCAGCACGGAGCCTACCCAGGCCTGCTGACTGAGAGGCAGTGGACCAGGGCGACATCAGCATGGAGCCTACCCAGGCCTGCTGTCTGAGAGGCAGTGGACCAGGGCGACATCAGCACGGAGCCTACCCAGGCCCGCTGTGATGAGGCCCGACGTGAGGCTGGGCAAGCTCTGATTCAATCACCGATGTGGTTCCTGGCCCTGGCCCCTAACTCCTCATCTGACCGTGACCCCGAGGGACTGGGTCTGCAACCAGGAAATAAATAACTAGCAGACTTGTTCATGCTCTGTTTGGTGTTTTGTTGTGGGGGGGTCAGAGGTCACTGCAGACTCCCTCTGGGCCTGATTAGAGGGGCTCAGAGCATGAGGACAGCTCTGTGGTAAACACGTCAGGGTACAGAAAATATAGCAGAGCCAGTGTATCCTCTCACTAAATCCTGTCTGCATACTAAGTCATTCGTGAAAAAGTATCAATATAAAAGACAATTTTTATTTTAAATTGTCTCATTAAATCGTCTGTTGTGCACTACATTGGTAGATTTCCCCCCCCTCAAAACAGCAAGGAATTAGCACATCTTGCGAAGCAAAATGTGTTTCAGTGGTTTTCATCACTTGACAGCTCCATCTTGGTCTTCTCATCATATGCCTGTCATCATAAACACTCCATCATTCAACAGCACCACGCTGCACCATGCTGCACAACACAACAACATTCTGTGAGAAGAATCCAGACCTCCACACCCCCCTTCCTCCTCATCCCTCCATCCTACCATCCAGAACAAACGCGTTCATCCTGCCAAATGGCAGGTTCCCCTCACCCCCTCTGCTAATCCCACCACCACTACCTCCCTCCATCTTCCCTCCAAACGTGTCACCTCGCGTCAGAGCAGAAAGCTACAATTATTGCACTTCACTAACTGTTGACACAACAACACAACAGCCAAGGCTCTCCCTCGTCACCGCGGCGGCGGAGCGCGCAGCTGAGCGCGTCAGGTCTGGAGAGAAGAGGAGAAGGCTTCTTTGACTAGGGGTGGGTGTGAACCCCTCCCCGCCCCCCCCCCCCCCCCTCCCGCACCTGCTCCTCGCCAGCTCTGCAGCGCTGCTTGAGAGGGCAAGGATCTGTGGGCACAGCGGGCCCCCCCGTTGCCACGGAGACAGAACTGTCAGTCAACGTCAGGAACGAGCAGGCACCACACGACTCATTAAAAAATCACAAGTGGCGTGAGGGAAGTTTGCTGGCTCCTATCCAGGGATTACAGAGCAGGTCGACAACCGCATCCTGAGCCACCGTCTCTGGGACGCGGATCGCCATGTGTGGTTTGGTTCTCATTGGTTCAAAACGGACAAATCTGAAGCGTAACTCCGGTCCTGGGCAATTATCCTTCTGTTCATTCAAGTCTTTTCTGTCTTGATTCGATCATATTTCATCATTGCAGCCGCCTTCGGTCAATCTTGCTTACCGACGGTTTTACTGCTCTCCTTTGAGATAAAATGGTTCAGAAGCCATCTACTTCATTGTTCTGTTCAGTGCTCAAGTGACTCTGTAAAATACGGACTAATTCAGAAGGAAACAGTATTTTACTGTAATAGTTCATGAATATTAAATATTGAGCATGGCAAGGACTACAGTTCTCTAATTGTAAATAAGCCTTGCCAAATCTGTTGGATGCAGGGCAATCACAATCTGATGAATGTTTTATGGGAGACTGTGTGTATGAACTTAGCTGCACACATCTCTATTCTGTTTATATGGTCATAAATACGGCTGTTCTGACTTGGAGGGGTGTGCTATTTGTTCAAACTTCAATCTGTGATATGAATATGTATAGGGAAAGAGAGAGAGAGAGAGAGAGAGAGAGAGAGAGAGAGAGAGAGAGAGAGAGAGAGAGAGAGAGAGAGAGAGAGAGAGAGAGAGAGATAGAGAGAGAGAGAGATAGAGTGATGGATGGAGAAAGAGAGAGAAAGAGAGATAGAGGCCCATGCAGATCAAACTCAATGTATTTGTCACTGAGAGTACACAAACATTATTTCCAGACATCAGATTTACTATGCAGCACATTCCACCATTCCACTTAACTGAGTGACTACTTTAAGCTTTACAATCCATACAGTCGCTGGTGAATGCACAGTCTCAGTGTCACAGTCCCTCCACCCCCCCACCCACCCCCCGTAAATTATGTAGTGTGAGCCTGATTCATCTGGAAGGCGATGGTTTCCGTGGTAACCAAACATTGAACATTCCAGTCGGTAAAAGCATGTTATGCCCCAACATCATGGAGGGTATTTCTGGACCTACTGGGGGAAAAAATGAGGTATCTCACCATACCTGAGCGAAGAGCAAAATTGATTGCATTTATAAGTTCCATTTCAAAAAGCCAGGGCTGGCAAATTAGCTTTTACAAAAACCGTTTTTTTTAAAGGAGGCATCTGTCACTTTTCTCCAAACCAGAGACCCCACCCCCCAATGATCACCTGAAGGGAACAGGAAGTAGGGACTAAAGGCATACTCGAACATGTGATATCACAGAGACGTGTTCAGCTGCCGCAGAGCGGAGTGGACAGGCTGGGCGATGTGGGACAAACAGATCCTATTTCCCTCTTCCACGGTCACGTTCCTCTGTTTGCGGCTGAGACAGAGTGAAGCTCTGTGATGTCTGCTGAGACAGAGTGAAGCTCTGTGATGTCTGCTGAGACAGACTGAGACAGAATGAAGCTCTGTGATGTCTGCTGAGACAGACTGAGACAGAGTGAAGCTCTGTGATGTCTGCTGAGACAGAGTGAGAGAGTGAAGCTCTGTGATGTCTGCTGAGACAGAGTGAAGCTCTGTGATGTCTGCTGAGACAGAGTGAGACAGAGTGAAGCTCTGTGATGTCTGCTGAGACAGAGTGAGACAGAGTGAAGCTCTGTGATGTCTGCTGAGACAGAGTGAGACAGAGTGAAGCTCTGTGATGTCTGCTGAGACAGAGTGAGACAGAGTGAAGCTCTGTGATGTCTGCTGAGACAGAGTGAAGCTCTGTGATGTCTGCTGAGACAGAGTGAGACAGAGTGAAGCTCTGTGATGTCTGCTGAGACAGAGTGAGACAGAGTGAAGCTCTGTGATGTCTGCTGAGACAGAGTGAGACAGAGTGAAGCTCTGTGATGTCTGCTGAGACAGAGTGAGACAGAGTGAAGCTCTGTGATGTCTGCTGAGACAGAGTGAGACAGAGTGAAGCTCTGTGATGTCTGCTGAGACAGAGTGAGACAGAGTGAAGCTCTGTGATGTCTGCTGAGACAGAGTGAGACAGAGTGAAGCTCTGTGATGTCTGCTGAGACAGAGTGAGACAGAGTGAAGCTCTGTGATGTCTGCTGAGACAGAGTGAGACAGAGTGAAGCTCTGTGATGTCTGCTGAGACAGAGTGAGACAGAGTGAAGCTCTGTGATGTCGTGCTGAGACAGAGTGAGACAGAGTGAAGCTCTGTGATGTCTGCTGAGGAGCGGGACTGGAGGAGACGTTTTTCCGTGGCTTTTCTCACCACGGAAAAACACACTTCTCTACTTCTCTCCACCTCTGCAGATAGCATTTGCAATCAGTCTAATACTCCCACCCCAACACACACACACAGGTGTGTGTCACATGACTGACCTTTTGTTGCGGTAAATCGCACATTTCAAAGCCCCTTCAAAAAATCAAAGGCTGTAAGAGCCACACAAAAAAAAGACACTAATGCAAGCGTCAGGAACAAAGCTGAGAGCTTTGAATCAAAGAGCAGAGAGAGAAGGACCGGAAGGGAATGGCCATTCAACAAGCATGCGGAGGGGAAGATTGCCCAAAAGGCTTCATTTTTCAGACATAATGCATCAGTTGTGTGTTCATTAGATCAGGGCTTTGTACTTGGTGTGACTGTAAACCCAGCGTGGCCACAGCATATTCTTGTGAGGACGCAACAACATACACACCACTACCAGTAACAGCAGAAACAACATTCAGGGCACGGAAAGCAACAGAACACATTTAATTCACCACCAATGGAGGAATCCAGGAATGATTTGAAGTTAATGTGTTCATCTGAAGGCAGCCTTTGAAAGCGTCCAAGGCCACTTTACAGGGCACCAGACCGTTTGGTCCTTTCATTGGCCGATCACAGGCTTGTGAGGGATCCCCCGGCCAATCCAAATGACCCGGCTGCGCGCTGGTGACACGCAGCGACGCGGTCCAGAGCATCAGAAGAGCGGGCGGTAATGAGCCGTGGTCGGCAGCGCCGCCAGCAACGCGGGTCTCTGTGCATACCAAACCCTGATCTAAAGGAGTTACCTCCTAAGACTCACCCCAGGGGGGAGGGGAGGAGGAGAGGGGGGGGAGGAGGGCTGGATGAAGGAGAGGAGGGGGGATGGGGGAAGAAGGGGGAGGGGGCGATGGAGACGAGGGGAGGGGGAGGAGGAGAGGGGGAGGAGGAGACGGGGAGGAGGAAAGGGGGCAAAAGCGGGGAGGGAGGAAGGAGGGGTGTGGTGGGGGAGAGGAGGGGAGAGGAGTGATGGGGGGTGCACGGAGGGAGACTGTGGGAGAGGAAAGTTGGACTGGGGAAAATAAGAGATTGAGAAGAGAGGACAGGGAAGAGAGGAAGGGAAAGAGGGATGAAGGGAGGGAAGGATGAGAAGCAGAGTACATCAGGGTGGTGTTGTGGCGTGAAGGTTTCGTGAGGAGCATGGTGACAGTGAGAATGAAGTGGCTAACAGGTGTGTCTGTCCTCCAACCTAACCCACCAGGTTCACTTCACACGGTACTCCGGAGAGGGGGGCCAAACACCTCGCACACCTCCACCGGATACCTGGGGCTTCACTGGACCCCAGCACCTCCAGGATACGTAGGGCTTCACTGGACCCCAGCACCTCCAGGATACCTAGGGCTTCACTGGACCCCAGCACCTCCAGGATACCTAGGGCTTCACTGGACCCCAGCACCTCCAGGATACCTGGGGCTTCACTGGACCCCAGCACCTCCAGGATACCTAGGGCTTCACTGGACCCCAGCACCTCCAGGATACCTAGGGCTTCACTGGACCCCAGCACCTCCAGGATACCTGGGGCTTCACTGGACCCCAGCACCTCCAGGATACCTGGGGCTTCACTGGACCTCAGCACCTCCCGGATACCTAGGGCTTCACTGGACCCCAGCACCTCCAGGATACCTGGGGCTTTACTGGACCCCAGCACCTCCAGGATACCTGGGGCTTCACTGGACCCCAGCACCTCCAGGATACCTGGGGCTTCACTGGACCCCAGCACCTCCAGGATACCTGGGGCTTCACTGGACCCCAGCACCTCCAGGATACCTAGGGCTTCACTGGACCCCAGCACCTCCCAGATACCTAGGGCTTTACTGGACCCCAGCACCTCCAGGATACCTGGGGCTTCACTGGACCCCAGCACCTCCCAGATACCTAGGGCTTTACTGGACCCCAGCACCTCCAGATACCTGGGGCTTCACTGGACCCCAGCACCTCCCAGATACCTAGGGCTTCACTGGACCCCAGCACCTCCCAGATACCTAGGGCTTTACTGGACCCCAGCACCTCCAGGATACCTGGGGCTTCACTGGACCCCAGCACCTCCAGGATACCTGGGGCTTCACTGGACCCCAGCACCTCCCAGATACCTAGGGCTTCACTGGACCCCAGCACCTCCCAGATACCTAGGGCTTCACTGGACCCCAGCACCTCCAGGATACCTAGGGCTTCACTGGACCCCAGCACCTCCCAGATACCTAGGGCTTCACTGGACCCCAGCACCTCCAGGATACCTGGGGCTTCACTGGACCCCAGCACCTCCCAGATACCTAGGGCTTCACTGGACCCCAGCACCTCCCAGATACCTAGGGCTTCACTGGACCCCAGCACCTCCAGGATACCTGGGGCTTCACTGGACCCCAGCACCTCCCAGGATACCTAGGGCTTTCACTGGACCCCAGCACCTCCCAGATACCTAGGGCTTCACTGGACCCCAGCACCTCCAGATACCTAGGGCTTCACTGGACCCCAGCACCTCCAGATACCTGGGGCTTCACTGGACCCCAGCACCTCCCAGATACCTAGGGCTTCACTGGACCCCAGCACCTCCAGGATACCTAGGGCTTCACTGGACCCCAGCACCTCCAGATACCTGGGGCTTCACTGGACCCCAGCACCTCCCAGATACCTGGGGCTTCACTGGACCCCAGCACCTCCAGGATACCTGGGGCTTCACTGGACCCCAGCACCTCCCAGATACCTGGGGCTTCACTGGACCCCAGCACCTCCAGGATACCTGGGGCTTCACTGGACCCCAGCACCTCCAGGATACCTGGGGCTTCACTGGACCCCAGCACCTCCAGGATACCTGGGGCTTCACAGGGCACAAGGGCTCCTAGCTACCCTCCAGTACGTCCTCCACCCCTCCTGCTATCCCAGCTTCACGCCTTACTTTCTTCCCCAACGCCTCAGGCTCCAAGTCCTTAATCCTTCCCTGATCCTGAGCATTCACCTCCGCCAGGATCCGGCATGTAAATCTCGAGTGGAAATTGTTACGACGGGGGAAAAAATGATAGGATGGAGATTTACTGATAGCGTGTTATTACATGACGGGCGAAGGTTATTTCTGAGCTGTGTGCGTCAGACACACTCAGACACAGACACACACAGATACACAAGAGTAATCCTGTCATGAACACTTCTCCTTACAGCAGATGTGAGTATCCTTACAGTGTAATTATAGACAGATGATTTTCACTAAATCTGAGGCAGCCAATGCAGAACCAGTCAAAACTGACAAACAAAAGATTTACTAAATGTACCAACAAAAGAAACACGGAAAAAAGACACCACAGCACTGCCAGCGGGAGGTAAAGCAAAAAGCAAAGTCAGAGAGCTGTTACAAATGTCATTACGATCAGATAGAACGATGCCAGTAAATCCAGCAGAGATGAGATGAAACCGTAACTCGTGTCTGTGTTCCTCTGTGGGAGCAGGGAGAGAGGATATGTAAAATCCCAAACAGCACCTCAGCGCCTGGACAGTCAAGCACAGGGAAGGATCACCTCTCTGGAAGTCCCCATTTCCAAAGGTTTCATAACCTGTCACTTTGCTTTGCTTTTAATCCCTCTCTTCTCTTGGGCTTTTCTAAAGTGGTTTTCAGACGGTGTGTGTATGTGTGTGTGTGTGTGTGTGTGTGTGTGTGTGTGTGTGTGTGTGCGTGGGGGGCTAAGAAGCGCGTCCACTCGGAGAGGGATCAGGAAGTGGAGAGGAAGTAGAAGGAAATGAGAAAAGAGCAGGCTGGCTAATGCTGAGGAAAACCTTGACAACAAAACAAAAATATCGTCACAGTGTCCTCTGCTCTCACCTGGAGCAGAGCTTTCCCAGATGAGATTAGATGAATCTCAATACCCCCCACCCCCCCACCCCAAAATAAATAAATAAATGCATGACTCTCCCCACTCAATGGATTGTTTGTGCATTGCCACGACGGTACAAAAATAGCACAATGGCGTGTGGACAGAACGTATGGATGGAGGCGGGATCAGATCTCAGCCTGGGATGGAAGGCTCTGGAAGGCAGCTGGGACGATCTCAGGTGCCGGCTATTGATTCACCAGGCCTGGACCATTTCCCAAGCGTCTGAAATGTGTCTGTCACATTCCATTACGACTTGTGTGCTCTGAACCTCTTTCCCGCCACCGCAATACAGCAGCCCTCACTCTCCTCCACTCTTTTGATGTCACTGTATCGGCACAATGGATTGAATTCACTGCAGTCGCTTTCATCGTTTTTTTTTTTTTTTTTTTGGGGGGGGGGGGGGCGACGACGACTTGGTTTTCCATCTTGCTGGATTTAGATAGGGAACAAAGAAGCTAGCACTGGAAACTCTGAGAGTGGAAAAAGCACATTATTAATAAGAAATTATTGGGGTGGGAGTGAATGTGTGTGGGGGAGAGTCGAGGTGAAAGAGTGATTCCGGCACCATGGACTACTCTAATGTCGTATTTTCCACCACATTTTAGGACTCCGTATCGCTGACATGGAGAGGCATTCTTATTCATGAGCTTTGCATGTTATTATCCTCCGATTCCAAGCCGACTGTTTTGTGCTGCACTCTTTGTGTGAAGCACCATGCAACTGGGTTCAGTCGCAGACGCGTGTGTTCATCTCTTCAGAACGCAGTGTGAATCGTCTCCCCTCCAGACCTCCAACCGCACGGCGTGAACGCTGCATAATGCCGAGGGGGAAATGTGTGAGAAATAAGTGACCAATAAGCATGGAGATCTACAGCACGAGTTCTATGGATGCTCAGCAAACACATAATCTGATGCCCTTCTGCGGGTTTTGTACACGGACTTCTAGCTAGGCGTACAGATGGTCTGCATGCTAATATTGCATTTATGCATGTTGAGTCACAGTTGCCCTTTCGGAGTTTACATTTGCATAAACGATCTAATAAAAACAATAGATATCCTATATGTCGTGTTAGATAACGTTGCTCGTTTTAACTTTATGAAACACAAGTGGCTAATCTCTGGAAGCCGCAGCACATGGAGCTAAATGTTACTTTGTTCATATTGAAGATCTCATCTCTGAGGCTAAATAATTTGATTCTCACCGAGTCGCACACGAGGGATAAGTACCCCCTGGGACATCCACTTACAACACGTCTCGCGTCTAGGACGCACTTAACTTGACGTACTTCCACCTCAAAGGGATATCTTCACGGAGCATTTCATCACACGTGGTCTCCATGACAATTCCGGACGCATAATGTGCTTTCTGAACATTTCTGACACGTTTTTTTCTCTCTTGCCGTGATAATGACCCTTTCGGAGGTGTTTTGTTCCAGGAACCTGCCTTTGAGGCCTGCGGGGCAACGTCTCAGACAACATCAGGCCCCTCTGCTACAAATGAGCCTTTTTATATCACTGTTACATATCTTGCAGTGAAAATGGGCAAAATCAGACAAACACAGGCAAGACTAGAATTTATGAATAGTAAAATATGTACATTCTTCAAGAATGACAGTTGATTTACTTTTCGATGAAGATATTGCGTTTCCTGACACAATATCAACTCATGATATGTCAAATAAGATGATAGAATATGAATAGCATGATATGACAGCTGTTTGCTCCCCATACACTAATCCGAATCTGAATTACCATTCAGAGAAACAATAACCATAGCATGTGGTGTCTGTTGTAAATTAGATGCTCTTACAAGTCATAAAGATAACGTTCTCTAAATATGTGACTTTCACACACGGGGGAATTCATGGCTACCAAAAATAGTTGACGCCTCTGAGCTGCAATAAGGAGTTATTAGTCATTAGCGTGTTTGATATTCCTCACGAATCTTAATTTCACATTCGTTTATTTGATATGTTGTTGAAACTAAGTGCATCTCTCCTACAAGAAAAACAATTACAAGCACTGCTTCCTTGATGGTCTGTAAACACTACAGGATCAAACCGGGGATTAGGTGAAATTCATAGACCAATAAAACCCCTGCAGTTATAATCTAGATTAAGACTAAATCAACATGCAAACCCGGAATATAATCTTAATCCCATGTTTCCTCTTGCTTGTTTACCAAACGATGAACCCCCCTTAATGCAGCCCTTGTCTGAAATGGTGTGGGGATTTTCTTTGTATCTTTAAGGCATAGTTCCACTGCACAAACCCCTATCTCCAGCAGCCCCTATTGCTCCACCATTTGCCAAAGGCAGGTGGCAAACATCTTTGTAGTTGAGAGCGGCGTAGCGCTGCTGTTCCTGGGAGGGCCTCAGGGACAGGGGCTCGATGAGGCTTCACAGCTGGGCGATCAGGGACCATCTGACCTTCAGCCACACACGAGGCTCAGTGAATCAGTGAGGTGTTAAAATCCAAGGAGGTTGGGAGCGCAGCCGGCCCCCATCCCTGTAAAATGACCCCAGATAAAGCCTGATTGGAGGAGCAAGGCCAGACCTGCAGCCAACCAGAAGTAATCTCTAGTGAAGTTTACAGCGTGACACCGTGGCCCTCCACGACAGCTGTCAGTAGAACGCTGAACGATCCAGCAACAGTAAATAAAGAGGAGAGACTTGTGTCTGGCACTGTGCTGATGATATCAGAGTGTACTTCCAGTGGAAAGGGTCCCGTTACACCAAGAGGACAGAGTCCCTGGGTGATCTTTTGGTGTGACACGTTTGTGACAGCCAGGGGCGGTCTCAAGGCTCTCAGCGCTGCTCTATGTGCTCAGCCTTCTAAAACAACATTCACATTCGCTATGCAATCTCCCAACTTTTTCTGTTTGCTTCTATTTATTTTTCAATCTTTAAGTCGAGCCGAGCGAAAGCTTTTTTTGTATTTTTTTTCCATCGCAGTGCATTTCTGAACAAATGAATAAAACATACTAGTACGATACTGTTGTGTTTTTTTTCCTTTTATTAACAATGTTTTTTTATTCATATCAAAGTGAACGCTTGTGTACTCTTGAAGTTCACATCTTAATTATTCATAACGCTCATTACTACTAATGCATTGCTTTTGAATGAATTACATCTCCTTGCTTTTCACTCTAACAGTGTATTATCTGCTCTCAGAGTTTGTGTGGCTAGTCAGAGCAGTTAATGGGATGGTTTAGTTCTTCTCCTTAATACAGTATCCAGCCCCAACTGTATGGCCCTGTTAGATGGCCCTAGAGAAGAAGTGGCATAATAACCATTATGATTCCATAAAGATAGAAGATGTTTACCAGAAGGACTAATCTGGGACTGGAAAGCGGACCTTCCAGCATCTTCTCCCCCTGTGTGGACTGGGCTTCATTGCTCCGCCGTGTGACCGCAAGATATCCTTGTTTCCTCCCAAAAGCAACCTTGTGTTTGGGCAGTAAGTTACAAAGAAAGCCATCACCCGACCTGTGTAGGGGGTGGTGCTGGGGTGGTGCTGGGGTGGTGCGGGGGTGGTGCTGGGGTGGTGCGGGGCCGGGGTGGTGCCGGGGTGGTGCGGGGCCGGGGTGGTGCGGGGCCGGGGTGGTGCCGGGGTGGTGCGGGGCCGGGGTGGTGCCGGGGTGGTGCGGGGCCGGGGTGGTGCGGGGCCGGGGTGGTGCGGGGCTGGGCCGGGGTGGTTCGGGGCCGGGGTGGTGCGGGGCTGGGCCGGGGTGGTGCGGGGCCGGGGTGGTGCGGGGCCGGGGTGGTGCGGGCCGGGGTGGTGCGGGGCCGGGGTGGTGCGGGGCTGGGCCGGGGTGGTTCGGGGCCGGGGTGGTGCGGGGCTGGGCCGGGGTGGTGCGGGGCCGGGGTGGTGCGGGGCTGGGCCGGGGTGGTGCGGGGCTGGGCCGGGGTGGTTCGGGGCCGGGGTGGTGCGGGGCTGGGCCGGGGTGGTGCGGGGCCGGGGTGGTGCGGGGCCGGGGTGGTGCCTGGCCGGGCCCAGCGAAGCGACAGCAGCAGGAACGAGGGCGGAGGCCCCGGGGGAACTGATTGTATTTCAGCGTCCACTCTGAGGACATAAACAAGTCTCTTTGACTGACAATCTCATTTGCCCGTTTTCCCCCTCTCTCTCTCCCTGGATGTTCATGCAAATGTCTGTACTTTGTGGGCTGTAATTGCCACCCACTGACAGACGCAAACCCTATGACTCAGTGGAAAAGCAGCGACGGGGGGGGGGGGGGGGGAGAGGAGCAGCAGGGAGCAGCTCCCCCCGCTTTGCAGGGAGCAGCTCCTCCCGCTCTGCTTCCGTACGCCTGGTTAGGGAGGTTTGCACAAATGGGCTATTTCTGCGCGATCGGGAAAGCGCATGAACCTGAGCTATAACAGAGTCAAACAATATAGAAATCTAGCGTGAGAACTATACTGAATGGGGGGTTCTGCCAGAGTCCCTGTACTGTGAAATGATGTCAAAATTCAACTGAACCAAACCTTTTCCCTGTTTGCACGAGTTGTTGTACACTGTAATGTACTGTGACACTTCAGACAATGTGTCAGGGCGCAGAGACCTCACTGAAGCTTTTATCAGGGTGCTTATGACGTCCTAACTGCATTTCTTTGTGATGTGCCCATGAGATGAGTGTGTGGAGGATCTGGTTGGGTATGAAGGGTTAGGACGTTTCAAACCCTCCAGAGCATTCCAACAGAGATGGGTCACCTACGACAACCGCGTCGACAAGTCCTCTCTGCAGACATGGCACAGGTCAGCTGGAGGGCAACAGCAACAAGCTTGTTACAGGCTGCATGTTTGCCAATTCAAAAGGGGACCAGTTGTATAAATTGTTGTATATATACAGTATATAGACAGAGAGAGAGAGAGAGAGAGAGAGAGAGAGAGAGAGATACAGTGTTTGTTTTTTTTATAGATGAGTGGCCTTGCATTATGCATATACCGACAATAAACAAATGTCATTTGTATGAGAAGAGGATGAAGCTGTCTGGCTCGTCCGCAGGCTCATTACCAGGCCCGACCCTGCGCAGATCACTACCTTTTTGAAGTCAGAACGCAGAACACAGATGCGGCGCTGGTCCCTTTGATTCGCTAGGTCCACTTCTCCTCCAATCACACGCTCTGAATCAGAGGGCCATTTGAAGGGTGAGAGAGAGGAAGAGGTGTGTCCTGACCGGACGTCTCACACCCACACGTCTCTCTCTGTGTCTCTCTCTCTCTCTCTCTCTCTGTGTCTCTCTCTCTCTGTGTATCTCTCTCTCTCTGTGTCTCTCTCTCTCTCTGTGTCTCTCTCTCTCTCTGTGTATCTCTCTCTCTGTGTCTCTCTCTCTCTGTGTCTCTCTCTCTCTGTGTCTCTCTCTGTGTCTCTCTCTGTGTCTCTCTCTGTGTCTCTCTCTCTCTGTGTCTCTCTCTCTCTGTGTGTCTCTCTCTCTCTCTGTGTCTCTCTCTGTGTCTCTCTCTGTGTCTCTCTCTGTGTCTCTCTCTCTCTCTGTGTCTCTCTCTCTCTGTGTATCTCTCTCTCTGTGTCTCTCTCTCTCTCTGTATCTCTCTCTCTCTCTGTGTCTCTCTCTCTCTCTCTCTCTCTGTGTATCTCTCTCTCTGTGTCTCTCTCTCTCTCTGTGTGTCTCTCTCTCTGTGTCTCTCTCTGTGTCTCTCTCTCTCTGTGTCTCTCTCTGTGTCTCTCTCTCTCTGTGTGTCTCTCTCTGTCTCTCTCTGTGTCTCTCTCTCTCTGTGTGTCTCTCTCTCTCTGTGTGTGTGTCTCTCTCTCTCTCTCTGTCTCTCTCTCTCTCTGTGTATCTCTCTCTCTGTGTCTCTCTCTCTCTCTGTGTCTCTCTCTCTGTGTCTCTCTCTCTGTCTCTCTCTCTCTCTCTCTCTCTCTCTGTGTCTCTCTCTCTCTCTAACACACACGTCAGTTTCAGACCGCAGCTGACAGAGTTGGAGGTGTTGAGCGTTACCCGGCCAACAGGCAAAGGACAGGAAACGGAGACTCAGTCATAAAGTCAGAACAGTGGAGTCTGGATTCTTGTATTCTTGATTCTTCTCCAAGACTTGATTGAAAAAGATCTGACCCAAATACTGGGCCTGCTAATGATATTTGAATTCCTACTGGGGCTGGTGTGACATCAGCTCCCAAGTGAGAGAAATATGTATTTTCCTAATCTAATACAAACTCGAACAAATCGGGGAGACTGAACAAATCTAAAATGTTGTCCATTTAATATGCAAAATGCAGTGCATTGTGATATTTTGCCTGTCGTTTAGTTAAAGTGAACTGTTCTAGAGCAGGCCTGCATTTTCAGGAGCACTTGTCAAGGTCATATCATGACCTTGTGTGTGTGTGTGTGAGAGAGTGTATACTAGTTTGTGTGTGGGGGGGGGGGGGGGAGGGGGAAGGGGGTAGTGGATTAACTCAAAAAAGATTTTGCTGCATGTTCATTCATTCGCACAATAGCCTGTTTGTGTCCGTTGCTTTGGGATGTGTCCCAGACTTAAGAAGCACAAGGGCTCGGTGTGCAAGGCACTTCTACCAGTCAGAGCAGAGGAAACACCATTTCCCAGAGGTCTGAGTTATTCTACCTACTAGGTTCAAGGAGCTAATTGGCTGCTGCTACGAAGAGGTTGGCTATCTAGCATTTGAAGAAACTTCCTGTTACACAACATGACATTTACCAAGTCTGACAGGGTCAGTCTGGTACGAGATAATGAGTATCTTCTCCTGCCAACTCACTGCCACAGGAAGCCAGGTCACCTGTTAAACACATTTTAAACAATGAGAGGGAAATTATAAGGTGGAAACCGAATATCATCTCATATTTCAGGCAGTTGAGCCAAAGCAAAAGCTTTTCCCCCGAACTGCAAGGTGTCGATGGTTTCACACAGTACGGAGCACGTGGAAAACACCCCACTCAGATAAGAAGATAAAGGTGTCAACGTTAGCTGAGAGTGAGATCGCTCAGGATCAAAACCATCTGACGTCTACTCATTAAATAACTGCCTTAAACTTCATTAAAGACTTCCTCTTTCCGGAAAGGAATCAGAAGTCTTGCTAAGGGTTAGGCCATCGTGACGCACATCTCAAGAACGTTCTCATGGGACGGGTTGCAAATGAGGATTCGCGAGGACAGAGACTGTAAAACAGAACTGACAGTTGACTTTAAACGGCAGGATTGGACTGGTGTTGAGATGGACCTCCTCCTTCACTGAGTTGGAGCTAAGATGGCCTCTTCCCTGAGAGACAATAGAGCGGAGCGTCATGCAGGCAGACTACTGAGTGACTTGACTGGGATCCAGGCAGAATAAAGGGCTTCTCTATGCAGTGGAGCTCATCTGCTGCAGAGCTGAGCACTCTGGCTGCTGACGCCCCCAACACACTCTGAACACACACACACACTCTGACACGCCCCCTTGTCACAACACACACACACACTCTGAACACACCCACACACTCTGACACGCCCCCTTGTCACAACACACACACACACTCTGAACACACACACATTCTGACACACACACACACTCTGAACACACACACACACTCTGAACACACACACACTCTGAAACACACACCCAACACACTCTGAACACACACTCTGAACACACACACTCTGAACACAGACACACTCTGACACACACCCTCCCAACACACTCTGAACACACAAACACACACACTCTGACACACACACATCCTGACACACTCTGAACACACACACACACACTCTGACACACTCTGACCACACACACACACTCTCAACACACACACTCTGACACACTCTGAACACACACACACGCACTCTGAACACACACACAGAAACAAACCCACTCAGACAAACAAACAGACACAAAAGCATTCTATTAAAAATGGCACAAAGCGTCAGGGTAGGCAGGCAGGCGGTGAACAGGACGCGGGGGGACAGGATGAGTCTGCCTGGAGATGTTAGATCACACAGCTGGGCTCTTGTGTGGCCAATCTCAATGACGCAATTTGGGAGAGGGGTGATTTTATAAGCTTTTATTGCAAGTGTCCGCCGAGTCAGGCAGGGAAGGCTCTGCGGTTGATGATATCTTCAGAGATAAGACTGTTGGCTGATACTGTAATAGGCATCTCTAATGTCGGGCCCATCCTAAAGTGTCATATCTATGCTAACAGATGGGATTCACTCCAGTAATATGCTATAACCAGACCTCCCTGAGGAGATATGGGACAGAAAGTCTCCCAGTCTCATCCTTGTGTCTGTATCTTAACCTGGCTCCCTCATATTTACACACTGCAGCGGTGTTCAGTTCAGTGACGTATAGTATGTCATCACGGGCTAAAGTCGTTACAATAACGATAGCTGACACAGTAATTATAGGTAATTATATAGAATAGGTCTGCAGAGTAATCATGGTCTCACCGACAACCTCAAATATAGATTTTTTTTCTCTCTGAGGAGAAGCCATGCAAAATCCAGTCGAGCGGAGAGACGGAGTGGAAGAATTTTACTGAGAGAGACCCTTGTACTAAGGGGGAGGGAGAAGGACAAAGAGAGAGAGAAAGAGAGGAGAGAGAGGAGAGATTTAAAGAAAGAGGGAGAGAGAGAGATAAAGAGAGAGAGAGAGAGTTTGCCTCCTAGATCTCGGATTCGTTCCCCACCGTGCTCCGGAACTGACCTCAGACATGATCGTAAAAAGATCAAAGAGGAGGGATTTTGATCCGACTCGGACCTTGTCGACTGCGAGCCAGATTCCACCTGGTGGAGAGAGCCCAACCCAGCCACACTGGGAGGCCCTGGCTCCCTCCTCTCCATTAAACCCAGTGGTTATCCAGCCCTTATCCAGATAAAGAGGGATTTATTCAGACCCCGCAAGCCAATCCTATAAATAGAGCTTGTGGAAAAATCTTCAGAAAAAAAAAAAAAAACTAAGCTGATGCTTTTAAGCTGTTATTAACATGTCGATAGAAAAATGTCCAAATGCAGCTTTGGGGAAAGAGATCTGACGGGCATGTGAGTGGACTGCAGTCTGCCACAACATGAGGTTCATCCAGGTCGTGTCTCCAAAACACATCTGTCTCTTTCAGAGCAGCGCACCAGATCGCCCGAGTTACAACCTACTGTAGTGATGTAAATATCTGTCTGCATGACACCCCCTGTGAGATGCAGGCCGACATAAAAAGCTTTTCGATGACAAACAGTGAAGACTGTAGCATCAAACAGTGAAGACTGTAGCATACCCCAGAGCCAATGCCAGCCAGAACCCCAACTCTAACACCCTGAAAGGTTTCAGCAGTCTGGAGTATCCCCCGAAAAAGTTCAATAAGTAAATAAATGGAACTAGAAAATATGATAAAACCCACAATATCACCACATTCTACTACAAACGTAAATCCCTGGGGCGAGGCCTAAGGACAGCTCCAGTAAGCTCCACCAAGGTAATTGTGACTGCAGTGTATCCCATTTGATCAGAAATCTGCCACACGTTCCCGAGAGGGTTGTTATCGTAACCAGCGTAGGGAAACACAGGACCTCCGGGTGAATCGCTTCACGGCTCCCCCCCCCCCCCCCCCTCAGCCTCCTCTCATTCTCCCCGCTCTCGTCTGAGGAGGGGTTCATTATTTTGGGTTCAGTGTGCTGGAATGAACGCCAATCTGCTGTGATTCACTGCGAGTGTGCTGGACCTCTGTGTTTCTCTATACTGTGATTGGCTCCTTCTCTATACTGTGATTGGCCCCTTCTCTATACTGTGATTGGCCCCTTCTCTATACTGTGATTGGCCCCTTCGCCATACTGAGATCGGCCCCTTCTCCATACTGAGATCGGCCCCTGCTCTATACTTTGATATGCCCCTCCACTACACATGTGATTCTGTATGTGTACGTTTGCATGTGTGTGAATTTGCGTACGTGGGTGTCTCCGTGTGTGTACGTTTGCGTGCGTGCAATTATACGTGTCTGTGCAAGTGTGTGTGTGATTGTGTGTGTGTGTCTGTGTATCAGTGTGTGTGTGTGTGTATGTGTGTGTAAAATGTGCGTCGTGGAATGCATAAAAGCCATCTTAGTGCTGCTCCTTACAGCAGGAAGACAACTGAGCAACACATTCTTACCGTCCATTCCTCCAAGCAAAAACATGCCTTATTTCACTGTCCAACACTGCATACTGATGTTGACATTAACTGACCCAAAGTGGATTCATAGAATGTCAGACTATAAGAGGCTTCTGCTGTAGCTGTGCTTCAAAGGGAACTGTTGATCTGCAGGTATACTTGGCGTGCCAGTTCCTGCTAGCATTACTCCTGGGTCCGTGTGCTTGTGGTGTGTCGAGTCCATGACATGCAGACCTAAAGGAGGGTGCTGTGGCAGATCACTCGCCCCCAGTGATGCCGGCAGAACGGAACGAGGGACACAGGACATACAGATTGCGTCCATAAAATCCACTGGTCGTTAATAAAAAAAAAGGAAATGACAGTATTGTTAAAGACTGGTGTGTGTGTGTGTGTGTGTATGTGTGTGTGTGTGTGTGTGTGTGTGTGTGTGTGTGCGTGTGTGTGTGTGTGTGTGTGTGTGTGTGTGTGTGTGTGTGTGTGCGTGCGTGTGTGTGCAGGCAGGGGAGGCATGTGGTGTAGGCCAGGACGCCTGCTGTCTGGTTGTGGACCCACTCTTCTGCAGCTAAGGCCTTCATGGGGACTGGAGGGCAGGACAGGCCTCTATGTGTGCTCTTTGTTTCACGTGCCACAAGCCAACTCTGTGGTCATGCTATTGGGGTGGAGGGGGTTAAAATAGAGAGGGGGGGTGGGGGTGGGGGTGACCAGTTGGCGTGCACATCTGATTCATACAGTACAATCCACCGTTTAACCAACACACTGCCGTAAACATACTGTACATCCACTGACATGGATCTCTGCAGGGCGGCTGGAGCAGCATACTCACCCTCCTTCGCGGGTCGCTTCACCTCAGCGCTGAGGTTGCACACCTGCCCAAGCTGCAGTTTGGGCGTCAGGCATCCTTCCGTTTGAGGGTTTAAAGGTAACACCACGTTGTTCAACATCAGCATACCCTCCGACTCGCCGTCGCCGAGGTGCTGGGGACAGGTACACTTTGTATACACTACTCCACATGATTCCACCGTTCCCTTGTCGGACTTCAGGCAGTTTTCCAACCAGGTGCACAGAACCTGGCAACCAAACTGGCTGGGGCTGGCTTTGTTCAACACCACAAACTCCACGATAGACTTGTCATCTTCGTCCAGCTTCTGCGGCGTCAATCCGTTCGAATCGTACGGGAAAACCCTCCGTAGCTGAACAAAATTCTTGTCGTACTGCAAAAACACATAGCTGTTCTTGGAGTCGCAAAGGTACACTATCGATTCGTTGCTTTTGAGCAATTCGTTGATCTTCTCGTGCGAGTAATGGTCAAACTGATACACGAGCAGAGAAAACTGGGAGCAGCCGAGGTCCTGTTTGTGCAGCTTCAGGTAGATGCTGTATTTGGTGGGGTCGGGGTTCTCCAGTGTCCACGTGCAGTTTGTGTGGTTCTTAGGAAACATTTCAGTCAGCGAGTAGGAGCCATAGATGACTCCCTTGACCAGCGTGGAACACCAGACGTCTTGGGCACCAGTACATCCAAATAGAACCAGGAGATAGGTGGAAAATATATAAATCAACAAGTTACGAATAGCCTTCATCCTATGTCATTTGGCCTGCAAGAAGAGATTGGAAAGGTTAGGCCTACACCGTGACATCAGAACACTTGCTGGATTGGCATTTTGTCTGACTTGTGTGTGCATTGTGTTCCTGTGGGGACAAACATCTGGATTAACTCTAGGTCTCTTTTAGATTCAAAAGCTGACGTTTTTATAGGTTAAGGTCAAATGTTGTGGACGGAACAGCATCCCTATTGGCTTCCACTCAGAGCAGGTTGTCTTGCCTTATCCCAAGAAAGAAAACTTTGGACAAACATTGCCACCTTGTGGTTCTTAATGCTCTTGGATTTGAGGGAATCCGCATAACAGATCAATGACACTCATGAAAGTCGTTACTAAGATGTGACTTGGTTGATGTTGGTAGATGTCAGTCATTTTTCCAATTTAAAAATGACGTGCTCATGATCTGTACAAAAAACAAAGGCCACTGCGTGGTTAAGCAGCTGGGCTTGTTTTTGTACAATTCCTCTGATGAGCAACAAAATCATTTCGTTTAAAATCATTCCTGTTATTTTGCCCTACTGCTTTCACACACAAAAAATGCAGCGTGATACAACTAGGCAGTTAAGGTTTCCGGTTGTGTAGTCTATATCCAAGAGATTACAGGTTGTTGAATGGTTGCAGCAGTCTCGTGCGTAGAGGGATGTGTTCTAGAATGTGTCTATCTGTGTTTCATCAGGCGCTGTATTCCATTACTTAGTCCATCCATTTGCTTCACGACATGCACATTCAACCTATGCCTCTCAAAGTCAGCACTTAGAGCGTGTCTCATATTCGATTAAGCTACAGGCTACAATTGGATTGCGGACGGACACACGGGGTTTTGAACGTTCTAATTACGCGCATATTACGCACAATATATTTTTTTACCCAAACTAGCTGTTCAATAAATAACTAATAAATAACTGAGGGTTAACGACGTTTCGGCTGAGTGTTCTTCAGAGCAATTGTTTTGTCATCGAGATCGAGAGATCGAGGTAGAGAGGGTAAGAGAAAGACAGAAATAGAGAGAGAGAATTCAATGTGATGTCCTGATTGCTTTAATCCTGCAGGCAATGCAGCTGTGAGCACTGTCACAGTTGTGTGTAGGCGTTGAAATTCAGCGTGTTCAAGTCAGACAAATACGTCCTGAGATACGACTGACTGACCCTCCCCACTAGACCGTTTGCTTGACATAATCACAAAGAATGCGCTATTCCTCAACTGTCGCGTCGACTAGCAGGGTAGTCTTGAATAGAGCCAGTTTTAGATTCAAATCCTCTGCAAATTCTCTAAAATGGGACGAAACCATTATCCACTACCGTTCTCCGAAATATGGAGCGTTTCATGGAAACTGCATACAGTAAGCGGGCACTGTACTTGTTAGGGAGCAGAGGGCATCGTCTTTCATAGGAATTTACCCAAATCAAACTTATATACCATACATTTGAAATCAAATGTGTAAAATTGTGACGCACCACCACAAGTCCAATTCCAGGACTACAGACTACGCTCAAACTCGTATCTTTTGCCTTTGTAGGCGCAAAAAATGGACTGTGAACTTATGAATAACGTGATGTTTCAACGTCCGTATTTAGACTGCTTCGACATAGACCTAGTCGTTCTAAGGTGACAGAATACTGAACGGACACAATCTGGAGCAGATAATAAACTTTCACACCACGGACTGCTTTGAAATCGTTGCAGGTGCATGCTAAGAGTCATGGATATACCGTAGCCTATTGCAGCTTCATTCAGACTACCACCAATTATTATAATACAAAAAATAATAACAACAATAATTATTGTAACAACAATAATAACAAATCAAGATAATTAATTACCTTACACTCCGGATGCTATGGCTATTTTTCCAACATACTCTGCCACATCCTTTATAGATGACAAATTGTGCAGTCTTCTTTTGAATGAACACTTCCCATAGCCGACGACAGAAGTCCAATGCAACACGATGGTAAATGGGCGAAAAATGCGTTAGACTCCGGTCTGGCTCATGTCACCGTCTCGTTTTTCCATCAAAACGGACCGAGCAAGTGCGAATCCAACACACACCACACGGATGGAAAGAAATACTTGAATGATGTGCGGGAAAGCAATCTCTGAAATTACCGTGAATTAGCTAGCCTAGAAGAACCATCTGTTCCTGACAGTCTTTTCTCCAGAGATATTCAAGACGGGCAGCAGGTTGACAAAAACAAATCCTTAGCGAATGGATGTGATATGTTTGAATACTGAGTTGGTTTAGAGAGAGATAGAAAGCGCTCCGCTCGCTCGCCCTGCTCCTAGAGTGGGGCTGCAATATCACGTCACTACCACTAAGATAAAGCACGTACGGACGTTTCTTGCTGCGTCTGGTACCACTTTCCTCGCCCCCTCCACCGCTCATACATAGCGTCGCCTAATTCAAGGCATAGGGATATTTCTCTGGACTGGACCCTCCGATATCTCAAGCTTCAATCGTCGTGATTCCTCATGTTGTTGGAATAGGCCTATTGTGTTCTCCGCTGCGTAATTGGCGTGCTGGACAATAAATGCTGATTCTACCATGGGACCTCTCCTCCGGATTATCCGTTGTGACTTCAAAGCGGATACAATTTAATTACAAAACAATCGTCTACTTTTCTGCTGAAGTAATGATTGCTGTCAATATCACCACCGTTTGAAACTTGATGTACAATTAACCGTATAATGTTTTTTCTACTAGCTACAAGGCACTTGATATAGACTATATGTTTCATTTTGTAGATTTCGTTTTATTTGTATTTACTGTAATTGGTTTTTGGACTATTCCCAAATTCATGTGTGAGGAATAGTTTACTGGAATGCAACCCGCGCGACGGAGCGAGATTGACCCAAATTTGGAAAACTTTAACTGTAATATGTGTGTATCTTTGAGTAAAAAAAATGTGAAGGCTAGATTAGTTTTTATAGAATGTCGTCGGTGTTTTCAAGATTATTAGAGCAAAATGCTTGCCGCCTTCCAGATTCTCCACATTGATGCGCATTTTCACGTGGACTTGGCTTATATTTTGGTTGGTTGTGGTAATATTTTGAGGGAGTATAGAGAACATAGTGTGTGTAATTTATTACTGGCGGTGAAGTTGGTATCGTAACCGATTTTTTACAATCATTTGAAAATAGGAAAATGATAAGGTGGAAAGTCGCGTTTGGGTTTGGGTAGTTACTAAACTACCATTAAAATTACAAAACATTGTGTCTCTTCTTGCACATATATACGCACATTATTTATATATATTTCACATTTATGTCTGTATGTAGGCTACAAGGATAAAACATAAAACTAAAACCAAATTATTCCAATAAAGGATGCTTTACTTCCACACCCTTTCTTTCAAGATTGACAGAAAATCGATAATCTTTTAGTAAACACTGGCCTACTGCTGGCCAACTACACTCGTTGGTTTGACTGACTTGCTACAAATAGGGGACTAAAAAGAGTGGAATTCGGCTAACCCCTTATCTGGTGTTGGTGTCCATGGCCAACATTGAGAAAGTTCTTGCATTTAGCGTGAATGAATATGTATTTTTAGGCGATTGTCTATAGTTATCAGCCGAGTCTATTAGGAGATGATTGATTTCCTGTAAATTGGGGACACGTTTTCTTGAAAACTGTGTGTGGAAGTAGGCCAGACATTTTTAGAATAAACTGCTGTTGGTGTCTATGTCCAACATTGGCCAGATATTATTTTTTAAATTCAGTCTTTGAGGCTTTAATATGCAGGCTATTACGAGAAGAAACATAATGTATCACCATTTTAATGGTAGTTTTACCCCGATCACTGATCGGTTCACATATGCAATGACACGTGTTAAATTGGAATGCTCAGCCTCATAAAGTCAAACCATGTTAATGAAGCATCATTAAATTAAATATATCCTAACCGACCTAATCATGTTTTGTCAACATGTTATGTTACAATGCTAATCATTTTCTATTATGATTTTTGTATTGTGTTCAGTCAACTTTTACTCTTGCTTTCTTCCAGTTAAAGTCTGCTTGAGCCAGCACGCTAGACGGTCGTTCAATATGACTGAATCATGTAACTGAAACTTACAGAATGTTTTAAAACTCAACAAAGTACACAGCCCAAACAAAAACAGCAAATGAAAGTGTCTTGTGCTGATTCAAATGTATCTATGAGACACATAGTTTGATATTACTTTATGAGATGGGACCAGACTCTGTATTACCCTGAGGCAGAAGAGTGTACAGTTTTCATTTAGCAGACCTTGCAGGGGGATTTGAACCTGCGACCTCTTGACCTGCAGTCAAATGCTCTATCCACTGAGCTTAAATGAAGTCATCAGGCGTGTGAGCAAAGAAACCTGCAACTAACTAGTGCACGACTTCCTCCCAGCTTGGGGGAAGTTGTGGATCACTGTCGCAGTTGTGTCTGGAATTTTCTTTAGGATCAATAAAGTGAATTTAATCGAAGCTTCTCCCAGACTGATTTTCAAAGAGAGATCAATAGCAATATTGGTCACTGGCCAGGATAGTTTGTGACCTCCAAAAAGTTCACCACCTTTTTTTGTGTCATGAAAGCATAATAGCTACAAATAAGTAACAGCAATCATTTGTATTTATCATTCATATTCACATAGCAAACACCTTTGATTTGATTGAGTGCTTTGATAAAACAGGCAGATAGTCTTTGGTATCTTTACGTAGCCAGGCCTGGCTCTGACTGTCGTTCTTATCAAGCACCTACTAGATCTGTGTTTTGAAAAATAATTATGTCACATGACTCAAACAAACACAATATGTCTGTGTACAGGCAT
Organism: Thaleichthys pacificus; assembly: GCA_023658055.1. NCBI lineage: Eukaryota > Metazoa > Chordata > Actinopteri > Osmeriformes > Osmeridae > Thaleichthys > Thaleichthys pacificus. The sequence continues at coordinate 18,172,886 of CM042857.1, read as the reverse complement.
GACTTTAATCTCAACACACAAAAGCGAACACGTTATTTCCATTCAATTGTTGTGTTGCAAGCATCTGTTTTAATATTCTAATGTGTTGTTGATATCTTCATATTGGCATTATCTCTGAGGCATCGGTTTAACACTCTATTTGTACAGCTGTCGCCCCATCAAGAACCTGTTGTTGATTTCTAGCTTCTTTTTTATCTGCAGAGCTTTCAACCCATATGGCAGTTAACCCTTGCTAAACCTCTGTGTGTGTGTGTGTGTGTGTGTGTGTGTGTGTGTATGTGTGTGTGTGTGTGTGTGTGTATGTGTTTCATAACACGTCTCTCACATGTTGTCAGTAGATCTGAATCCAAACAGAGTAATAATCCAGATTATTTCCATCAAACTAATCCTGAGGAAATCAACTGTCAGTTTGTAAATATCGCGTGTCACAATGTACCCACTCTCGCACGAAAATGTCAGCTTTGAGAAGCTGTGTGTGATGTTGACAGAACCACGATGACTTGTTCAGCAGGGGAGCTAACCAGCAAGTCCAACAATTAATTATGAGTGTTTGTTGTCTCGTACAATAGCACAGCTACCAAAACGAATCTACATATGTCCAGAGGCTTTCTCGTCTCTGGCCCTGCGAGGACGGCCATTGTAAAGCCTGGTGAACCAATGTCCACATCAGTGGAATGTCATGTTGAACCCTGAGGACAGCAAACTTCATCAAATGGATCCTCTGTTCCAATGCCAAATGTGCCTCTGTTTGGAATAGGCAAGGGACTCCGAATTATTAATCGCCCTCAGCGTGGGGACCGGGCTAGGCCAGCGCTGTCCACACCAGTGTGCGGATTGCCTGACACAGCAACCAAATGAGGATCTGTTCAGAAGAAAGATTACATGGTTCCACCCCGCCATCAGGCTATAGGAATATTGCTGATCTCTTGCAAGACTTGCTGAAGGAGATTGCAGCCCCTGAGTACACTTGTTTGGCAGCAGCAGCATTAAGATCCCATTCTTCCTCAGGCAGCCAGAGAGAGGAGATGGAGGAGAGGCAGGATGGAGGCAGGGGATGTGGGAGAGAGGAGATGGAGGAGAGGCAGGATGGAGGCATGGGATGTGGGAGAGAGGAGATGGAGGAGAGAGGCTGAGGAAAGGCATGGGAGAGGCAGGAAAAGCAGAGGATAGAGCAGAGAGGCAGGAGAGGGAGGGGAGGGAGGAGAGGGAGGGGAGGGAGGAGAGGGATGGGAGGGAGGAGAGAGGGAGGAGATTGAGGGTAGATTGAGTTGAGAGACAGGAGAGAGGAGAGGGAGGACAGAGAGGGAAGAGAGAGAGGTGAGAGACAAGAGAGAGCGGGAGGAGGGGGAAGAGAGAGGGTAGAGAGAGAGAGGAGAGAGAAACGAGGGACAGACTAAGGAGGAAAGAGGAAGGAGAGATAGAAAGGGTGGAGAGACTGAGTGGAGAGAGACAGTAGAGAGACAGGAGAGGGAGGAGAGAGGGAGGAGAGACCCACAGGAGGGAGTGGGAGGAGGACCATGTCCAGCGGGATGGAGACCAGAGGGCTAGGGAGCATTTCTTGGCTCAGCAAGGCTTACTGAAAGATGCCAGCATAATGAAGGCCAGGAACGCTGCCAGTTCTCTTTTTCTCATTCTGCCTTTTCATCTCTCCTTCTTTCTTACTCTTTCTAGCGAGGTATCTCTCTTTCTCTTACACTCTGGTCTCTCTCTCTCTCTCTCTCTCTCTCTCTCTCTCTCTCTCTCTCTCTCTATCTTACTGTAATTACAACAAGAAAGAAAATCAATGTGTATAAAGAAACTTAAAAAACGTAATAATTCTGAAATACATATAGATCTTACATGCACATTATAAATATAACTTACTCTCTCACACTGTTACGCTCTCTGTCTCTCTCTCCCTCTCTCTCACTGCCACTCTGTCTCTCTCTCCCTCACTCTTGCTCTCTCTCTCTCATCTCTCACTCCCTTACTCTTTCTCTCTGTATCTCACTCCCTTTCTCTCTGTCTCTCTCTGTCTCTCTCTGTCTCTGTCTCTCTGTCTCTCTCTGTCTCTCTCTCTCTGTCTCTCTCTCTCTCTCTCCCCCTTAAGTATAGATCCTTGCTAAGGTACGTTTGACCTTTAAGGAGACTTCTCCAGCTTGCACGAACACCAAAACACACAGCTTACGTGTTTGAGCAAACCAAAGGCTGTCCATGGCAACATGGTCAAGGCTAAGAGAGACGGTGTGACCTGTGAGGACACGCAGCACTGAGTCCACAGAGGAACAGCACAGAGCTTCAGCAGGACACGCAGCACTGAGTCCACAGAGGAACAGCACAGAGCTTCAGCAGGACACGCAGCACTGAGTCCACAGAGGAACAGCACAGAGCTTCAGCAGGACACGCAGCACTGAGTCCACAGAGGAACAGCACAGAGCTTCAGCAGGACACGCAGCACTGAGTCCACAGAGGAACAGCACAGAGCTTCAGCAGGACACAGCAGGTCAAACCCAAACAGTCAGCACGCTAAGATATAGAAGATATATAGAAGACCCTTTTATTAACAGTGACAGCAACAGACTACCATACAATGTACACTACCGCGGTGACGAGACTCAATGGATTACTAACATGAATGAGATCTATTCTTAGGGAAATGAATACAAGCCATGTAGCGAAGCTCGCACTGTCTTTGATACTATATCTGTGACTGGATAATGCTCCGTGGGAGAGAATTGGACTGCAGACCAAAAGGCTGTTTGTTTGAAAAATAAATTCTGCTAAATTAATACAAATTTAACACATTATTTTGCTCCAGTGATTGGACCTGTACTGTATATGTCTTGTTTGAAATGAATTTGATATTATGTATCATTTGATATTATGTATCATTTGATATTATGTATTATTTGATATAATGTATCATTTGATATTATGTATCATTTGATATTATGTATCATTTGATATTATGTATCAATTTCATATATACAATTTGTATACAATTTGTTTATACAAATTTCACAAAATTAACAACATATCGTTTAAAAGAAGTCAGTGAGCTCCTGCCAGTCACGGGCTATGAAGAGATACAGTACTATATATCATTAACCACTGATCAATTAACATCAGTAATAATTTAAGATTACAACATTATACAATTAGCATATGTCTCTTATATTGTGTTTTGACTGATTCTAACGTGTTGAGTGATGTTTCTCTCTAAGATGTATGAGCAGTTCATGTGGACGTGGTGGCTGCACCCCCTGGTCTGCAAAGCACAACAGCAGCTCTTGTGGATGTGACCCTACTGCCTTAGTCCCCAAACAGACAAAACACCTGCTGTATTATCAGACTTACTGCAGGGGAGAAACATTTTGTATGTCTTTGTATCATTGTGTCCATGAATTGTGTAGCTTGTATCAATTATAAACTGTCATTATGCTGATTGCCAAAGCTTGTTTACACCTGTGTTGTGTTAGTTCTTGATCAAATGGGTCTGGAAACTGTCTGTGGCCACTAGATTGGACTTGGACATGATAATTCAAGGTACATAAGACAAACTTCCTCAGCTCATGGTTGAGTCTGTGACGGTCACAATGATAACCACAGACCTTTAACCAGTCAACACTCACCAGGTCATGCTACTGTCACACTGATAACCACAGACCTTGAACCAGTCAACACTCACCACATCATGCTACTGTCACACTGATAACCACAGACCTTTAACCAGTCAACACTCACCACATCATGCTACTGTCACACTGATAACCACAGACCTTTAACCAGTCAACACTCACCAGGTCATGCTACTGTCACACTGATAACCACAGACCTTTAACCAGTCAACACTCACCACATCATGCTACTGTCACACTGATAACCACAGACCTTTAACCAGTCAACACTCACCACATCATGCTACTGTCACACTGATAACCACAGACCTTTAACCAGTCAACACTCACCAGGTCATGCTACTGTCACACTGATAACCACAGACCTTTAACCAGTCAACACTCACCAGGTCATGCTACTGTCACACTGATAACCACAGACCTTTAACCAGTCAACACTCACCACATCATGCTACTGTCACAATGATAACCACAGACCTTTAACCAGTCAACACTCACCAGGTCATGCTACTGTCACACTGATAACCACATACCTTTAACCAGTCAACACTCACCAGTTCATGCTACTATCACACTGATAACCACAGACCTTTAACCAGTCAACACTCACCATGTCATGCTACTGTCACACTGATAACCACAGACCTTTAACCAGTCAACACTCACCAGTTCATGCTACTATCACACTGATAACCACAGACCTTTAACCAGTCAACACTCACCACATCATGCTACTGTCACAATGATAACCACAGACCTTTAACCAGTCAACACTCACCAGGTCATGCTACTGTCACACTGATAACCACAGACCTTTAACCAGTCAACACTCACCACATTATGCTACTGTCACAATGATAACCACAGACCTTTAACCAGTCAACACTCACCAGGTCATGCTACTGTCACACTGATAACCACAGACCTTTAACCAGTCAACACTCACCACATCATGCTACTGTCACAATGATAACCACAGACCTTTAACCAGTCAACACTCACCACATCATGCTACTGTCACACTGATAACCACAGACCTTTAACCAGTCAACACTCACCACATCATGCTACTGTCACACTGATAACCACAGACCTTTAACCAGTCAACACTCACCAGGTCATGCTACTGTCACACTGATAACCACAGACCTTTAACCAGTCAACACTCACCAGGTCATGCTACTGTCACACTGATAACCACAGACCTTTAACCAGTCAACACTCACCACATCATGCTACTGTCACACTCACATGAAATAATTTACTGTAACTTCAATTAACTTCCGAAGCTGAAATTTAATTGACATGTATCAAATTAGAGCTTAATACATTTTCATTGACTTATTTCTACACAATTGAAAGTACTCAAAATGTACTTATTTTGTGTATTCACACGCTTATTGACAATTTAAACATGTGAAAATATGTTTTGTATTCTCTCTCTCTTTCTCTCAATTCAATTCAATAATGCTTTATTGGCATTAATGAGTGAGCATTGTTGCCATAGCAATATAAGATTGAACATATCAAATTTTTCTTTTACATTAGTTACAGTAACACAAATATAAATAATAGTAATAATAACTACAACTAGAGAGGGTACAATTTCTGGGGAAATTGTAGGGTGTGCTTGCTTGCGTCGGTTGCACAGGGTCCGTTTTTTAATGAAATTTTTACAACTGATATTTCTGTATATTTTACATAAAAATGCATACTTATTATTTATAAAGATTACATAGATTTAAAAGCATCTTTTTTTTGCTGCTCATTTACAAATCAAAATACGAGTGAAGTGTAGAATGAAATAGATGTCTTCTCATTTCCCCTGCAAGAGGCAGCCTCATAGCTGAATCAAAACGAATACATTTGGCAGACCGGTGTAGACCGGCATTTAGCCTACTCATATTGCATTCTTTCATTAATAAAGTACCCCCTTTGAAGATTATTCTACGACGATACCGGCAGTAGAATATGGAATCGCGATTCAAACAGTACCATCTGCTAACTGAAAATATGCCCCCAAAAACCTAAACAAGCTTGACATTTATTTAGTGGAAAATCGCTCGTTAAAAAGCTCACAGGTAGCGATCATTGTCAGTAACAACGCAAAATGCGATATAGCCCTGTGTGGAGAAGCTGCCCCGGTGAATTGTACTACTACAGTACAGTACTAGACTGGCAGTGCTCGTCTTGGTAGCGATTGCGTTGGTTGAATTGGATGTAACGTTCCGTTGTACGGTTTAGGCTGAAATTAATTATTTTCATGAACAGATGAACAGAACAAAGTTTAGGCTGTGGCAATGAAGTTCAGGTTAGTAGTTAGACGTTTGACTTCCTTAACAGCTGTGTAGTGCTAGATGTTTTTGCAGTGTGTCTCGCGTAGGCTACAGCGTTGCAGTGAGCAACACTGGTTTGTAACCACAGGTAATGATAATTTCACCAACAAATCGTTTACTTGTAATGTCATAATAAATCCTACAACGAAAATGTATTTGTGAGGAATGTTTATTTTAACGACTGAAAACAGATGCATCATAGACCAATGTAGTATGTGTTGCCCGGGCAACAGAGGCTAATGTCATTATGCTAGTGCTAATGCTTCAGTGAAATAGTAGACTACCGTTTCCGAAAGTAGACGTGGGCCTACTTCCTTAATAATATCAGCTAATATTGTACATTACATTTCACAATTGTGTTTCACATCACAAAGTAAAATGAGTAAATAGTTATCACCCTGGCCTCTTTGCTTTTGGCGTTTCTGCAGCTGCCTTGCAGTAAAGCTATAGTTAGCCTAGCTATCCCCCAAGTTAACAGATGCGAAACGAATGTTCTGCTAAAGGTAGTCACGCGTGTTTTCGTGACGTTAGTGACCTGGTGACGTTAGTAACGTCAGTGACAGTGGCTAGCAAATTAGCCACCGTTAGCTTCACTTTTCGCCACAAAACTTTACTTGAGCCTAAAACCATACAACGGAACGTAAATCCCAATACAAACAACTCAATCGCTACCAAGACGAAACTTTTGACACCTAGGTTGTCTATGTAGGCCAAATATTGACTGAGTTTTAGGGGGGCAAAAAGAAATTTAAAAAAAAATAATAATATATATGTGAGAGAACAAAGGTTGTGCTCTCGCCGAAGGCTTGAGCACACCCAATTACTGTAATTACAACAAGAACGAAAATAAATGTGTATAAAGAAACTTAAAAACTAATAATTCTGAAATACATATAGATATTACATGCATATTATAAATATAACTTATTCTCTCACACTGGTACTCTCTCTGTCTCTCTCTCCCTCTCTCTCACTGCCACTCTGTCTCTCTCTCCCTCACTCTTGCTCTGTCTCTCATCTCTCACTCCCTTACTTTTTCTCTCTGTATCTCACTCTCTTTCTCTCTGTCTCTCCCTGTCTCTCTCTCATCTTTCACTCTCACAAACACTCAGGTTGGGTCTATTATTTTGACAGCTCTGAAGAATGGGCCAGTTTGAGCTCATGATGTTTGAATTATTCATCACTAAGCAAATCGCATGCAAACAAATAGCCATCTTATCACCCCGTGTGTGTGCCTGTCATAGACCAGAGCATTGGCAGAATTCTGACAGCCTTTGGGTAGTGTGGCGCGGAACTTACCACGGCTGTCAATTACTAAAACAGTTACCCATGCAGTTACTTCTCCTGTAATGATCACACCATTATCACCAATTACTTACAGTAAGATAGATAGCCTACAGGATACAACAATACATAATTTAGAAATAGGGCATGAACCATGGTTTTGTCTCATAATCTGTACTATTATTCATTATTACAGTTATTCTCGACTGCTAACACACATTTCTTGAATGTGTACGATATGATTTTCTCAAAAGTATAAACATACATCTTGATACTTATATCGTCTTGGCCAAACCCTTGACTTTAGACCCCAAATTAATTTGTTTCACATGAGTGAAAACACACTTCTTGAAACAGTCACCCATTTTCTCAAAACTGTAAACACAAAACCAAATCTCCAAACTAAATATATTCTCCCTGGTATATGGGTTTAGGTCATAGACCTTCCACCGCCACGCAGAGAAAAACTCTTCAATTGGGTTGAGAAAAGGGCTGTATGGCGGTTGATGTTGAACTATTCTCCTGTACGGACACCACGGTGAAAGCTGACATGGTCCCAAACCACCATTAGAAACAAGTGTGATCAATTTTGAGTCACTGTGTTTTACAGATGACAACTGTGTTGTCGTTGTGTTTACTGTTTGCCGCTTGTGTTTACCGTTTTGCAGTACAAGTCCATCACAGTGCAAAATGGTTTTAGTGAGAGAGAACGTGTTTAGCACACACAAAGAGACACAGAGCATGTTCACCTAGGCAAGAGGGTTAGAGTGTGCTACAGTACTGGAAACAGCAATAACAGTTCATTCTGGTCAGCATCCTGTCTCCCACCAGAGTCAAGCCAGAGATTTTCATCAACATCACAGGCTGTACTTGTCCAGCTCCTCTCATTCTTCCCATTCCTCTGCCTCTTCCTCTGATGTCTGAGTCCATGATTCCCAAACACAGGTGAGCTTACCTGTTGCTCTTTGTATTCATTCCAAGTCTCCTCATAGCATGTTGAGTACTTTTGGCTGACAGACTGTTTGCATGAGGTCATTTGTTTTTAACAGCAGTCTAAGAAGCTATGGAGTGAACTGGAATAAGTGGAGTTTGTGTGCTGTAGCTAAATCGGTTGTGGTGTTTATGTCTTAACTCCCTCCTGTCGTTCTCACATGGCCTTAAGACTCCTCTTCAAGCTTCACCAACTAAATACTCTCTGCTTGGCCTAGGGGCACCATAAGCAGCTCTCAGCAGTGCATTCCCAATAAAAGTAAACAACTACTTGTGAGACCTGAGAACTTGTCCTTCGCTGAATGTTGTATTTAAGATCCTGTTGTGTCTCGCAAGACTGCACCACAGAGTAATGAGGACCCTCAGATGTTCAGATGTTCTAGAACAAAGAACAAAATACTTGTGTTTCTGAGATAATAATCAATCAACGTATACACCAAAAATGACAGATTTCTCCCCAGTTTCCCTTTGTTGAAGCACAATTCCTTTTCAAGTTATGTTTGATTCCTGTTAAGGCTTCTGTTACTAAAGTGGAACTACATTTAATTTTTGTCAGTACAGAATGTCTTCTGCAGTATGTGGTAGCCTATTTTTTGAACCAGAAAACAGATTTGCCGGTTTCCACATTGTATGCCCACCCTTCTACCCACACACAATCAGAAATATGCCTCTTCACATTTTCAAAAGGACCACATTTTCTGATGGCAATTTTTCTTTGGAGGAAGCAACAGGTAATATTTAGATGAATATAATTAATTTTCGGAACCTCACACAGGCTCAGAGGCGTAAACAAATCTGCACAATCAATCACCCCTGCAGCGCCAAGCGAGAGAACCTGGACCAAACGGCTGCTTCATGATAATGGAATCATTGTCAAAGATCTTCGGCGTAGTCATGACTTGCATTGGGATTCTCCGAGGCACACAAACTCAGTCGATTCGTCAGCAACAGGATGACATCAGAAGGCTTTTACCAAAGGAGAATACTTTTGATCCCGTTCTGCTTCCTGCATGTGGGAGTGTGTTTTCAGCCCACTGACCTGCCCCCACGTCCATTTGACTTGGTCCCAACTGAGAGTTCAGGGACGGTCTCCGAACACGAAACATTCGAAAGTTTCCCCAAGGTCCCACACCTGCAGTCACTAGTGCTTTTCACTTCCTGTCTCCTCACAAGGCAAACAGGAAACAGGAAACCCATACTGGCTGAGAACTCCCACTCAGGTAACGACTCTTCGCTGAACTATTCCTTTAACAAGGAGAGATGATTTTGGAAAGTGACCATGTCTTCTGTCATATTTCTTTCTTATTCGATGTCCGCAAGGTTCAGAGTGTCAAGACGAATCTTTATAGGTCTGGTTCGGAGCTACCACCAAGATATATGACTCTCTTAATGCATTCAACTTCAGAGTGGGCCCCCAGCAAGCATCCCTCTAGGAGATGTTTTCACACTTTTTCCTGCATTTAATTAAAAACTGTAATGAAAATGGCAGCGAGTGCAGCATTGGGCCGGGGGGGTTAAGTGTTGGAGGCAATTTTTGCGCTTCCTCTCTGCTTGTGATCGTAAACTCCTCAGGTGGACGCAGGGTTGGCTGGGAGGTTACAGGATGAAATAATCAATGAGCGTCAAAAGAGATGCATGGCAGGAGCTCTTTGGAGAAGTAAAACACAAGCACGTATCAATTTATGATTTATGATGTTTCTCCATGCTCCTCAAATATAGCCCTTGACTTTGCATTTTTATGGTCATTTAGACCATGTGGCAATATATTAACATGTGGTTTCAGGAAAATATATTTTAAAGATATTATGACATTCAGGCTGCTATTTCATTTATTCATTATTTCATGATTTTTTTTTATAGATTGTTCTGATAGTAAAAGGTCAAGAATAATAAAGCTGTTCCTCGTTGATCAGCGTTGGTTGAACCTTGAACAGCTTTATGCCCACCCACAAGCTGACGTCACCAAGCATTTACAATATCACATCCGCCTGATTCACTTTCATCTGTTTCCAACCAAGCTCTCCATCTACTCAAAGACACAACCACGGGCCTTACGCTCCACAATCCAGTCTTTGTTGTCATTGGAAACAATGCTCCATGTACATTTATAATGCATTCATATGCTTTTATCCCAAGCGATGTTCAAACACTGCATGTAGAAAGAGCTGCAGATTATCAAGGTTTGTAAAGTTCTAACAGTTTAACAGCGGTTAGTGTCAAGGAGCACTTATCTGTGACAAGCGTGAGCGGTAGATTCAAGACCACAATCAAACGTTCCGGCTAGCAGACGCAGAAACGTTCCCTCTGAAGCCTGTCTCTGCCTGAGAAAGTCCTGTGGACTTGTTCACCTGAAGCCTGTCTCTGCCTGAGAAAGTCCTGTGGACTTGTTCACCTGAAGCCTGTCTCTGCCTGAGAAAGTCCCGTGGACTTGTTCACCTGAAGCCTGTCTCTGCCTGAGAAAGTCCTGTGGACTTGTTCACCTGAAGCCCTGTCTCTGCCTGAGAAAGTCCTGTGGACTTGTTCACCGTGAGATGCCAGTGTGTTTACTGTCCGACAGGATGGAACCGCATCTGAAGCGTTGTGTTGGTAACACTTCCTGTGTGTGTTTACTGTCCGACAGGATGGAAGCGCATCTGAAGCGTTGTGTTGGTAACACTTCCTGTGTGTGTTTACTGTCCGACAGGATGGAACCGCATCTGAAGCGTTGTGTTGGTAACACTTCCTGTGTGTGTTTATTGTCCGACAGGATGGAACCGCATCTGAAGCGTTGTGTTGGTAACACTTCCTGTGTGTGGTTCCGACTCCTCCGCAGTCTGGATACACACAACTTGAGTGTTATTCAGTTTATCCGTGATTCTCATGCCCTTGGCGGGAACCCACCAGGTATCATGTGTGATTGATAACCCCATTCCAACTCAGACGCTGCTACTGTTCCCCACCACCCCTCTCGCTCACCCCCTTACTCTCTCTCTCCCTCTCAATCTCCTGTCTCCTCTCCTTTTCCATCTCCTATACTCTCTCTCTCTCCATCTCTCTCTCTCTCTCGCTCTTAAAATCTTTCTCTCTCTATGATGTTCCTGTGTTTCACCAACGGCTGAGTGATTTGTAGGGGAAGACAGACTGACAGTTGATTGATGTGTTGAGTGAATATAGATTTATGTTAGCCCCAACAGTGCAGTTCTCCTCCCCATTACTCAACATAATGCACTACACAAACTCCTTCTGTAACCTTTCGGAAGTCAAGTGCAGGAAGCCTAAATGTGTTAACATGGTTCTCCGAGGAGAGCACTTGATTGCTTTTGATTTCAAGTTAATGGATTCATGCATTACAACGCATCAGATTGTGGAGTTAATTCATCACACACACTTCAGTATTTTGTCTATTACCTATACACATACAAACAATAGTCTTGCCTAAAAGGCAGTTTTTTCATGTATTATTGTAATAAAAGCAGTGCTCAGGATTTCCTCTCCAAATGTGAAACAGAACATGAGGACTTTTAATTAAGGAATTACATTTATAGGCCCTAATAATATTAATTCAACCAGAATGTTTCCAGTGGACAGAAATGGTGATTAAGAAAAAGAGATCTCACCCCAGGCCCAGCCGCTCTCTAAACTCCCCAGTACATCCTGGTGTCATCACCCCAGTACATCCTGGGGTCATCACCCCAGGATGTACTGGGGTCATCACCCCAGTACATCCTGGTGTCATCACCCCAGTACATCCTGGTGTCATCACCCCAGGATGTACTGGGGTCATCACCCCAGTACATCCTGGTGTCATCACCCCAGATTACTGGGGTCATCACCCGTATCCTGGTGTCATCACCCCAGTACATCCTGGTGTCATCACCCCAGTACATCCTGGGGTCATCACCCCCAGAGTTTGAGTCATTGCCCACATCTGTATAGGTTTTTATCAAAACATTATTGAATCACATGGAGAGAAAGAGATGTTCAAAGAGAACATTGATATTAAAGTTTCACATGTCATCACAACAGTCCATGAAAATGGGCCTTGGTGTGTTTAGTGTAATACAAATACTGATGAACTACATGCTTATACACTACATAATGACACTATTTACACTGACATCTACAAACTGTACACTACATACTGTGCATTTATACTGAACACTACACACTTATAAACGTCTCAATGTACACTATGTACTGTACACAACGTACTGTATACTACACACTTATATACTTACATACTGACAGTACCCAGGTCATACTGAGGGACCTGGGTACCTCCCCCTCCCCCTCCTCCTCCCCCCTCCCCATCCACAGCAGACTTCACAGCTGCATTTCAAATCAAGGTGCTTAGTCCCCCAGCGCTGTCCCTGCCTCTTCCCAGAGACAGCGCTGCTGTTCTGCAGGGTTCCTCCAGGCCCGTGTCCCCTCCCTTTGAAGGAGCTCCTGAACGTCAGGCCTCAGCCCCTCCAGCACCCCATCTCCCCACCAACCTAAATATTCCATGAGCATGATGCCATCATGCTGCGGCCTTCCATTCCCAAACTAGAACTTCTTTGTGCAGGTATGAGTTCTCTGGGCCCTTCCAAGGCACGGTGAGAAATGGGGAATTTCTGAGAGGTGAATCCTTTTCAACTTTGAGTGTTACTTACAGTCATGTCAAGAGCTGGGCAGGAGTTGTCGACTGCCGGACATTGTAGGGAGCGCTGCAGAGAAAGTCTAGAACGTTCTCTTGTGTTCCCAAGGTTGTTCGGTGAAAGAAGGCAAGCACAAGACCTTTATGGAAAGACGTGTGTGAAATTATATGTGGTGGTTTTCAAAGGACATGGAATGTAGGCTGTTTGAGTGAATCTAACACAGGCTCCCTAGAGAACAGGCAAAAGAAAAAAACATGAAAAGCTGTGTCTGTTAATCATTGGGATCATGGGTCACCTTTGCGATTACCGTTTCTGAATGCGCACAATAACAAATTATCCTGCCGACAAATCACCTGTCATCACCTGTCGCGATTTAATTCTGCTCTCTGTGATTTAGTCCCTCAGTGATGATGAGAGGAGTCTGCAAAGAAAGAAAAACAGACAATCTCGACACCGCCCTCGCCAACTCTTAAAAGAGCAGCCAAGTAATTAATAACAGCGAAGATGATCAAGTTAGCGTGCTCCCTGTTAACATTTGGAAAGTCCATTGTCTGCCGTGAGCCGCGGAGGAGAGCGGACCCTCATCCATCTGTGTCATCCTCCCATCAGCAGCTCGGTGTTCAGAGCCTATGTGAGGGGCAGGACTGTGTCCCTCCTGATGGGGTGTCACTGCTGTGGACCTGCTCTCTCTCCTGGGAGGGTGCTGGTGGAGCAACACCGGGGGAGGACAGCAAGGCTGGAACCAGAGAGCCAATCACACAGAAGCCAGACCATATACAGGATGACACATACAGCACGAAATATGGAGTGTGAGAGAAGCTTGTGGCAAACAATGTACAAACTCTGTTCTTAACGGTTGGGTGTACAGCATGGCATGCTATATTTGCAGAAACATGACTGAATATTTGAGCACATCTGAACTTCCCTCAAGCAACATTTGCCATGTCTATGTGAATCAATTATTTCAGTTGCAAGCTTTGTTAGGTGGTACCTAATTTGACTACTAATATAAATGTTGAAGTTTATGACGTTGCAAAAATGTAGAAATGAAGCGAGAGACTATTTGCTCCATCCATCACTTTTGCGGGTCTTTCCTGTGTGCTGTGGCTCAGAGATACAGCTAATTAAAATTTCAACGATAAAATAATTAGCTCTAGCAGCAGACAAAGCAGAACAAAATACTTTCCTAATCACGGCAATGAAATGATAAGAAACTTCTCAACCGGCTCCAACTGTCTTTGTAAGAAAGAGGGGAAAAAACGTCAGTTATTAATTTTCATTGTCAGTTATTTCAAGAGCTAGGACTCAGCAAAAAAAAACTAATTTTTGCAGTCCAACCAAGGTTTAGGCACCACACAACAGTAGACGAAAACAATAAAATCTTAACAAACCAGAATGTATAAACATGCCTAAACTAAATGTTAATTGCCAATCTAAAATAAAATAACCATAAGGCCTCTGTTTTTGCTAAACTATAAGAAATGCATTTATGACGTGAGAATAACAGATGGAATATGATGGAGGTGAATAGAACCAGAATGACTCAAACATTCTCAGCTCCCTCGGAGGAGTCGCCAGTGTGACCTGGCACCTGGAAAGGAGGGTGTTACACACCTACACTACACTAGCAAGGTAGCTAAAACACAAGGTAGCTAAAACACAAGGTAGCTAAAACACAAGGTAGCTAAAACACAAGGTAGATAAAACACAAGGTAGCTAAAACACAAGGTAGCTAAAACACAAGGTAGCTAAAACACAAGGTAGATAAAACACAAGCTAACTAAAACACAAGGTAGCTAAAACACAAGGTAGCTAAAACACAAGGTAGATAAAACACAAGCTAACTAAAACACAAGCTAACTAAAACACAAGGTAGCTAAAGGACAAGGTAGCTAAAACACAAGGTAGCTAAAACAAAAGCTAACTAAAACACAAGCTAACTAAAACACAAGGTAACTAAAACACAAGGTAGCTAAAACACAAGCTAGCTAAAACACAAGCTAACTAAAACACAAGGTAACTAAAACACAAGGTAGCTAAAACACAAGCTAGCTAAAACACAAGCTAACTAAAACACAAGGTAACTAAAACACAAGCTAACTAAAACACAAGGTAACTAAAACACAAGCTAACTAAAACACAAGCTAACTAAAACACAAGGTAACTAAAGTTCAAGCTATTGTTTTTCACACTGCTAGAGTGGAGAAAATCCGAGAGCTCAGCTTGCTGTCTTTGACATACATTTGACTGGGATGGCCCATGTGCTTGTGGAATCCCTCCTTATGAATGATTCACTCCAGGCTTCAGCATAATGTGTGGCAGAAGAAGCAGCCTAAAGCCTTTGTAATATGAGGCAGAGACAAACAAAGTCTAGAAGGGAAACACACATAGAAAAATGTAATAATCGGCTTTGAGTTTGAATGAGTGGTCTACTGCAGTGTACATGCTTTCGTTTCTTTATGTTTAAATGGAAAACATGTTTTCTCTGATGACCTTGAGGACACGGCTGGTGATTTAGATTCTGTAATAAAGATTAATATGTGGAGATTATGCCCTTGCCATGGTAAATTAAACACATAAGTACACACTAAAACCTACACAGGACATAGATGAATCGAGATCGATTGCGGTGTGGAGATGCGGACGCGTTCTGTACGTACAGCTCATGCATAGAAATATGGAGGACGTATGCCATCGTTTTCACTCAACACAGGGATTCAGGTTCCCACCAGCCTTACCAGAAGTCTCAAATTCAACCAGTCACAGAACTCGCGAGAAAAGCTGAAAAGAATCTTCACCGTTTGCATTGCGACCGCATCTCTGTTTCTCCTCTCTCTCGATGAGGAGATGTATAGCATTCACATCTCCCAGCTGACTCACTCCCCCTCCCCCCAGCTGACTCACTCCCCCTGCCCCCAGCTCACTCTCTCCCCCTGCCCCCAGCTCCCTCACTCCCCCTGCCCCCAGCTCACTCTCTCCCCCTGCCCCCAGCTCCGTCTCTCCCCCTGCCCCCAGCTCCCTCACTCCCCCTGCCCCCAGCTGACTCACTCCCCCTGCCCCCAGCTCCCTCACTCCCCCTGCCCCCAGCTGACTCACTCCCCCTGCCCCCTGCCCCCAGCTCCCTCACTCCCCCTGCCCCCAGCTGACTCACTCCCCCTGCCCCCAGCTCCCTCACTCCCCCTGCCCCAGCTGACTCACTCCCCCTGCCCCCAGCTCCCTCTCTCCCCCTGCCCCCAGCTCCCTCACTCCCCCTGCCCCCAGCTCCCTCACTCCCCCTGCCCCCAGCTCACTCTCTCCCCCTGCCCCCAGCTCCCTCACTCCCCCTGCCCCCAGCTCACTCTCTCCCCCTGCCCCCAGCTGACTCACTCCCCCTGCCCCTCAGACGGAGCTGCCCTGAGGCAGCCACACTCGTCATTACAGCCAGAATCAGGATCATTATCGTCATCTTGCTGCTTCGGACCATCGCTGGCTTGAAGGTGGAGGGGCACAAGGAGCAATTACCCAGATCAAGCTGGCCGGGGGGGGCAGGGGTGCCGGGGGGGCTGGCTGGGGAAGAGTCTCGGTCTGCTTCCTCTGATGCTCGGAAGCGGCCCCAGTGATAGCACTCTCCTGGGAGCTACACAGACCGTCAGTCTGGTACCGTCTGGGGATAGGAGGAGGAGGGTAGTGGAGGGGAGGAGGAGGAGGAGGGAAGGGGGAAGAGGGGGAGGAGGTGAGGAGGGGAGGGGAGGAGGAGGAAAGGGGGGAGGAGAAGAAAGAAGAGGGTCAAGGGGAAGAGGAGGAAGAGGAGGAGGAGAAGGAGGAGGAAACTGAGGTTGTGGAGGTAAAGGAGGAGGTGGAGGCTAGGAGGGGGAAGAGAAGGAGTAGGAAACAGTCTCCCGTTGATCACAAGAACAGAGAAGTGTCTCCTGCCACACGGATGGTCCAGTTGAACCCCAGGCCGACCCTGTCTGCATCTCCCCAGGCCGACCCTGTCTGCATCTCCCCAGGCCGACCCTGTCTGCATTTCCCCAGGCCGACCCTGTCTGCATCTCCCCAGGCCGACCCTGTATCTCCCCAGGCCGACCCTGTCTGCATCTCCCCAGGCCGACCCTGTCTGTATCTCCCCAGGCCGACCCTGTATCTCCCCAGGCCGACCCTGTCTGCATCTCCCCAGGCCGACCCTGTCTGCATCTCCCCAGGCCGACCCTGTATCTCCCCAGGCCGACCCTGTCTGTATCTCCCCAGGCCGACCCTGTATCTCCCCAGGCCGACCCTGTATCTCCCCAGGCCGACCCTGTCTGCATCTCCCCAGGCCGACCCTGTATCTCCCCAGGCCGACCCTGTATCTCCCCAGGCCGACCCTGTCTGTATCTCCCCAGGCCAGACCACAGGGTGGCCTTTGGATCATCAGCCCTGTGTGTGTCTCAGATCCATCCACACACCCCTAGACTGGTCCCCTGCCTGCACGCGCCAGGCCAGCCCAATCAAAGAGCATTGAATCCACCGCTAAAGATGTCGGAATGTCATTACATCCAATCTGTATGAATCAATGCTTTATGAAGCCGTACAAAGAAATTATTCAAATTAAACACACAGGTTAAATCAAGCCAATCATGCCTCACTCTCTCTGATACCCCCAGGATAGCTCCAGCAAGTCTGGCCTTGTCTACCTCAGTGAAGATATACACCCCAACCTTGTTCCATTGTGTTAACAGTCATGCATAGTGGACATATCTGATTGGTGCTTAGACAGCAAGGGGGTCTATTTTCCTGACATATACTGATACAGATACTGTCTGCTGTATCAGTGATAAGGCTGGCTATGCTTGGATCAATACTCCCCACACACACACGCCTGCATACACACACATTCTGTTCACAACCACACACACAGATACATGGTCACACATGATTACACCCTCACACGCACAAACACATTTACTGTACACAACTACACACACGCATAGACAACTACGCACACACATACATGCATACACATGCACACACACCTGCCTGTTATGTCAGATCTACAAGACAACAGCTATATTGTTTTGCCTGTAAATTAAGGTGTGAAGTTGTGTGATTGTCACTGTTCTCACCTGTTCCTAGCGAGATCACTGCTGGAGCGAGTTCTTGGGTTCACAGGTTCTGGGTACCAGAAAGCCCCTGTGCCAACATCTCCTAGATTCCCTTGAGATAGTTTAGGAAAGCTATGATGAGTTAAGACATTGACATTTATTCATTTCACTACCTATGCAAGCACAATTACCCAGGGTTACAATAGCAACCCATGAATTCCTATTAACTTAAAAAATACCCAACATTTCTAAGTGCAGGAAGAATTGCCAGAAGTCTTAGGAAAGTCCTACACTGCTTGGCTGAATTCTGCACTGTAGCTGACAACACGGTCATTTTTGTCTATAACTATCATCAATACATATCTCTGATCAGAAACAATGATATCAACAGCAACTACAGCATAGCAACAGCATAGCAACAGTCTTGTCTCTGGACAGAACCAAGCCTGGCTGATTCTGCATAGCACAGATCAGATCTCTTCGTCTCACCTACCCCACGCCCCCCCCCCCCCCCCTCGTCTAAGCCCCCCCTTCCTTCCCCCCACCCCTCTTGTTTACCTGGCCACACGTGTGACGTGCCAGGGAGTGGAGAGGAGGGAGAGAGGCACAGGGAGGAGGGAGAGAGGCACAGGGAGGAGGGAGAGAGTCACAAGGAGGAGGGAGAGAGGCACAGCTAGGAGGGAGAGGAGGGAGAGAGGCACAGGAAGGAGGGAGAGAGGCACAGGGAGGAGGGAGAGAGGCACAGGGAGGAGGGAGAGGAGAGAGAGAGGCACAGGAAGGAGGGAGAGAGGCACAGGGAGGAGGGAGAGGAGAGAGAGAGGCACAGGAAGGAGGGAGAGAGGCACAGGGAGGAGGGAGAGAGGCACAGGGAGGAGGGAGAGAGGCACAGGGAGGAGGGAGAGAGGCACAAGAAGGAGGGAGAGAGGCACAGGGAGGAGGGAGAGAGGCACAGGGAGGAGGGAGAGAGGCACAGGGAGGAGGGAGAGAGGCACAGGGAGGAGGGAGAGGAGGGAGAGAGGCACAGGGAGGAGGGAGAGAGGCACAGGGAGGAGGGAGAGAGGCGCGAGCGAGCAGGGGGAGGGGAGGAAGGGAGTGAGCGAGAGAGGTCGGAGGTGGGAGAGGGGAGGAGGGAGGAAGGCAGGGGTAATGAGTTATATTAGTGGGGTAATCTCTGGTGAGTGTCTCCGGGGGAAGAGAGAGGAACACTGACAGGAAGACTCAGCCTTCTCCTGGGGGCTGTGCAGCTGTACTGCTCAGGGCTGGGGCTGGGTCTGGGGCTCGAGCTGACTCTGGGTCTGGGGCTGTGTCCAGGTCCGGGTCTGTGTCCAGGTCCAGGTCTGGGTCTGTGTCCAGGTCCAGGTCCGGGTCTGTGTCCAGGTCTGGGGCTGGGGCTCGAGCTGACTCTGACTCTGACTCTGGGGCTGGGTCCGGGGCTAGAGCTGACTCTGACTCTGGGGCTGGGTCCGGGGCTAGAGCTGACTCTGACTCTGGGGCTGGGTCCGGGGCTAGAGCTGACTCTGACTCTGGGGCTGGGTCCAGGTCTGGGTCTGGGGCTGGAGCTGAGTCTCTAAGCCTTACTGAGTCTGAGAGTCTGTCTATGTCTCTGAGTCTATGGGCCCGATCTTGCACCCAGCGCAATTGACTTTGTCAACGACGCAAGTATCATTCCTAGTTTGCACTCGACGCAAAGCGGACTTTTCCCTCCACAGACGCATGTCGAAATGACCTTGCGCTCCCGTGGGCGGTTCAGCGAAAAAGGAGGCGTGTTCCGGCGCAAACGTTCCCTGGTGCTATTTTGCAGTTTCCGAAAAACAATTCCGCCACTGACCAGGAAAAACGTGGTCTAAAGTCAATGGCGCATTATTCAGATGCTATTTTAAGGGCGCATGCTTGGCCCGTGCGCACTGCTGGCGAGGTCAGGGTCTTCTTTATGCGAAGCTACGTTACATTGTTTTGATGTATGGCGTGTTCCATTTCTTCAATGATTATAAAAAGATTTTCATGAGAAATCTCTATGTATGTGAACATGATTTGTAACAATTGTGGCAATTTTCTCCCACGCCTGTTTAACCGAAGCTAATTTGGGTGGGTTTCTTCTCCCATCTCCATCAGAATCAATCAGAATTCGGTTTATTCGCCATGTAGCCTATGTTACACAAACACGGAATTTACTGTGGCAGGAAGGCTGCAAACAATAAACATATACGGGTCTTAAATTAAGTAAAAAGTACAATAGTTCAAACTACTTCCAAGAACTAAACAATTTAAAAAATAAAATATAGGGTAGGCTATATAAAAATAAGAATAATAATTTGAATGAGCAGCATGAGCGGGCAATTTAGTGCAATGAGAAAACTGCTCTGCCTTTCCCATACAATGTCACTTATCTATCTGTTACGGCCCTGACTAGAACGTCGGTCTCCTTGGCTGTGAACCGCTCCTGGCGTGCGCCTGGCAAATCCGCCGTTATAATAGCAATCCGCCATGGAACAAGCGCTGCTCTTAAAGGGAATGTGAGATGACGCTCTGATTGGTTTATTGCACGTTACGCCCAAACCACACCCATTAGTAATGTAGCTACTTCGGACCTACCCATTTTAGATTTGCGCCAGGCGCAAAGTCATTTATCCCGCCGGCAAAATAGCAACCTAGCCGGAGTCCCGCCCACAAAGTTACTTGCGCTTTGCGTTTTGATACTTGTGTTTCAGATCGTTAAAATAGGGCCCTAACTGTTGCTGAGCAATCCCTGCACCAAGACAGAGAGAAACTGCTGGTACTAGCAGACCCTTCTACTGAAAGTGTCATCCCTACATCAGCATAGGATCAACAAATTATCCACTGGATCCTAAATCACCCTGAACCACATTATCTTCTTTATGCAATTGTACAGCCATACAAACCAATTAACAAGTATAGTTTGGCTGTCTGAACAGTCAGCGTCGTCCATGCAGGATCGTGGAAGGTGATCATCTTGTCTCATTAAAGTCTCCACCTGTTTTGCCTCTGTTCCATCCTGGCAGGTTTGATGACAGTGCAGAGCACTTCCTGTTCCAGCCAGGCTGTCACATGACACAGGCCTTCCTCCAGCCTGGCCCCCCAGCGAGTGATGACCTACAGCAGCCCGCGTGTCACTTCCTCCAGTTTGGGGGGATGATGGATGGCGGGCAGGCTTGGCCCCGGCCGGCAGGCAGGCTGGCGGGACGCCGGCCCAGCTAGCTGAGCGATGAGTCGTCACTGCCGCTGGCAGCCGGAGATTCCTGGACAAGCGGGCTGGAGGGACGAGCCACACAGCGTCTCGTCTGAGTATGGGAGGGGGGGGGCGGGGGACAACAGCCTCACAGCGCGGGGGGGGGGGGGGGAACAGCCTCACAGCGAAGGGGAAGGGGAAACAGCCTCACAGCGGGGGGGGAGGAGGGACAACAGCCTCACAGCGGGAGGGGGGGGGGGGAACAGCCTCACAGCGAAGGGGAAGGGGAAACAGCCTCCCAGCGGGGGGGGAGGGAGGTGGGACAGCCTCACAGCGGGGGGAGGCCGGGTCTAGGCAGGGCGACTCACGGACCAGCCCGACGCCACCAGTTAAAGAGCGCCTCCGCTCACCTTGGACAGCCATGGCACAGTGGTCGTCGCTGACAGACGCTGCCCCGACGAATAACGGTTAGCCCCTGACAAACACGCGGCACCCTGGGGGGGCCCCGGAACAGGTGCGCCGCATTAGGAGGAGAAGGGGACAACATCAACATTGACAGAGCAGCTACAATTAGTCATGGCGAATCCTCTCTGGGCCCTGTCACAGTCAGACATGCATGCTGGACCGCACACAGCCCTCACCAGGGTGCCTTCATTACCCAGACCGGGGAGAATCGGAGTGGACTTGATATTTAGATCTCTCGGTTTAGAGAGGGTAAGAATAGAAAGAAGGCAGACTGTGTTGGATTGAGAATATGCTAATGTGATCAAAACGGGGCCATCGTTGACTCCCACTCAGTCCTTTAACCTTGCAGAAAGAGCCTTTAGCTTCCCCATCCGATTTCTCTCTCTCCCTCCTTCCCTCCCCCTCCCCCTCCTCCCTTGTGCTATTCCTGTTTTCTCATCTCTCCGTCTGTCTCTCCCAACCCTCCCTCCCTCCCTGTGCAGGGTTGAACAGAAAAGGGGACAATTGGAGAACAAATTTAACACCAGAGGGTGCCAAAGCTTTTTCAGTTTCAGGTTTGTGGTGAAGTCAGATATCTACCTTTAATTCCACACTTCACATTAAGGTCAAATCCAAATAATCCGTTAGCACACCTGATGAGGCCAGTATTTGCTCAATCAGATAATTAGCAGAATTCAATTAACAGGCTGAATGTATTTACCAGAGACCCAAGTCTTCAGCCTCTCCACTCACCCACTCGCATCTTCTGACCAGAGCTACTGTTGCCAGTGTGAGGCTGCAGCCATGGCTGCATGTGGCCCTCTCTCCAGCCAGCCAGCCCTGCTCCACCCCCAACCCAGGGCACAGGGCTACCTCCCTCCCTCCCCAGCCAGCCAGCCCTCCCGCCCCCTCCCACCCAGGGCACAGGGCTACCTCCCTCCCCAGCCAGCCCTCCCGCCCCCTCCCACCCAGGGCACAGGGCTACCTCCCTCCCCAGCCAGCCCTCCCGCCCCCTCCCACCCAGGGCACAGGTTGGAGGTGTTTGCAGTGTTGGGCTGGGGCCTGGAACATGTGGGTCAGAAACCCTCCAGTATTACCACCCACGGCCCAGTGGGAAGCAGAGAAGCTCGTAATCTAAGAATGCTAACACCACATGCAGGACTGTAACAGCTGCCGTACGTTGGAGTAAATATTTCCTTTAGATCAAAGACAGATGACAGATGGGGAGAGAGAGATCGAAAGAGTGGAAGATAGACAGAGAGAAAGTGCAAGGGAGAAAGAGAGGCAGAGAGAATGGAGGGAGTGTGGGCTGAGAGGCAGAGAAAGAGAGACAGGCTGAAAGGGAGAGAGAGGGGGGGAGAGAGAAAGAGAGAGAGTCATCCTAAATGAGAAGCCATGAAAGACTAAAAGATCCCCATCCAAGGTAAACGTCTCCAGTCATGAACATTGCTTCTCCTAAACACACAACATCTTCATTATCCTCCAGCCTCCAGCCTCCAACCTCCAACCTCCAGCCTCCAGCCTCCAGCCTCCAGCTTCCAGCCTCCAGCCTCCAGCCTCCAACCTCCAGCCTCCAGCCTCCAGCCTCCAGCCTCCAGCCTCCAGCCTCCAACCTCCAGCCTCCAACCTCCAGCCTCCAGCCTCCAGCCTCCAGCCTCAAGCATCTGCGTCCATGGCAGTAGTATTTACAAACCCACAACATCCTGTGCCATCCTTTCCGTCCAGGTACACTGGTGACTGCACGTCCACGAGTGCCTGGAGGTCAACAGAGGGCTGAGTGGGTCCTGCTGGGTTCAGCTGGTCAGGTGAGCGTGCAGAAGTTCTTCCTGACTCTGCCCCAGTCAGAGGAGAATTACCTTCAGTCAGCCCGCGGTGAGTTAATTGTGTCAGTTCGAATAAGCATTGCGGTGACATTTAAACCACAGGGACTAGGTGGTGCGTGCCAGAAAGGAAAAAAAGAGAAAAAGTATGTGCTGGATTCAAGTGTAGATGCATCATTACAGCTCTTCTGCCTCGCTGCCTTTCTGCCTCTCCAACTCTCGGTCTTTTTGTCTTTTCTTCCTTACTTGTCTTTGCTTTGGTTTTTCTCTGTCACTCTTTTTGGATTTGCCTCCCGCTTTCTCTCTCTGCCTTTTGCCCCTCTCTCTCTCTTTCTCTCTGTCTGCATCCTTTTGCCCCCCCCCCCCCTCTCTCTCTCTCTGTATCCCTTTGCCCCTCTCGCCCACCCTGATTGATCTGCGATGGGATGGATGGATGGTGGTGATTGGTTTGTTGCTGCACAATCTGAAGATTGTCTCTGAAATCTCTGGCCGTCGGTGTCGGGACGGCAGCCCAACCCGGAGCAGCAGCCAACTCCTCCAGTGACAGATGTCCGATATGTCTGGCATGGATTAGCTCAAAGATTATTTCTGCATCTTCTTTGGCTGAAGAAGCGTTTTCCTCAGCCCTTAACGTCCTACAGAATACGAGGTGTCCTAGCGGAGGGGGTGGGGGGGATGGATGGTGGGTGCACGTGGTCCCTCGCAGCAAAACCCTCTGGTCATATATCAAGGTCGAAAGACTGAGAGGATTGGAGCTGAAAATAGCAACGTGAACCTTAACACATTGTGTCCTGTCTGCATCGTCATGTAAAACCAAGGAGGGAGTCGAGGTGATCGTTGACCCGACAACACCAGTCCAGGGAAGGAGAAGCGCTGGCTTGAACCTTACTGGGCAGTCTCTGCTGGCCCCAACTCTCCTTTCACTGACCAACACCCGCATAAATCTGACTAATTCTGCGTAAGTCTGACTAATTCTGCATAAATCATATTACATTTGCATTAATCACATTGGATCTGTTAGATTGTAGAAATACATTTGTTTGTCTTACTACTAACTCACATGTTCAACCCTGCAAAGGCACATTTCAGTCCACCCTCCCTGGGGGCTGTTTCCTGGTCATCACACGAGTGGCACCGTCCTGTCGCATGCGTCCTACAGGTAATAACCCGAACATCAGCGCTAATCCAGCCTCCCCCAGCCCGGGTCCGTCTCCTCGCCCGAGTGAAACCTTCCTGGATTATTAATTCCATCATCCAAATGGCCCCCCCGTCGCTTCGCCACACAGTCGCCATCCGCTCGAAGAATCTGATTAATTTGTTTTCTCGCAGCTGCACCGCTGCCACAGCAAAGTGGGAGAATGAAATGATAAAGCCCCCCTCTCCGCCCCCCTCCTCCCTTCCCCTAATGCAGGATAGGAAGGGTTATCCCCTCCACATTATGCTCCAGCCCCCGTCGCCCACAGTGATGACCAGTCAAATTGGATTAGGCTGAGGTGGCTGGGGGCTGTGGTGCAGCTGGAGCTTCCTGATATGGGGTTTAGGTGAGCTGCAAGTGCTCACTTGGCCCGACTTAAAAGACATGCCCAGCCACATATTCATCTTCCACATGGTACCCGTTGGCCGGGCCTGTCATGCCAGACAGTGTCCACACTCCACCATGCTGAATGGAGAGCATGCCTGCCTTTCAGTGGACTCAGGATAGCCACACACATCAGACCTAATCTCCGGCCACTATAGAGGTTTCATCAGGTCTTCACAAACCAGAATGTACAGTATGGAATCTGTCACTAAAAGTTCATGCTAATGTTAATGCTACTGGTAATGTTCCTGTTAATGCATCCCTTGCACCTTAGACTAATACATACATTGTCAGATCCTGGAATTACAGTAATGTTCTCTCCTATATCTGGATAGTGAATCAGTGTTGTGTTCTATTGGTTCTGCAGGCTACGAGTTGATCTGGTTTGTAAATCTGTGAGTCGTGTTCTGTCAGTTCTGCAGGCCACGAGATGCATGTCCGCAGGTCACCTTCCCTTGTCGAGGATACAAGATGAAACAAGTCTGTGGTGTTACTGCCCGAGTCCCAGTGTGACTTCAAGAGGGGGTTGTGTGCGTGTATATGTGTGTGTGTGTGTGTGTGTGTGCATACGTGTTTGTGTTTGTGTGTGTATTTGGATGCGTTTTCCAGTGTGTCTGTGTTTGGTGTGTGTGTGTGTTTGGTGTGTGTGTGTGTTTGGTGTGTGTGTGTGTTTGGTGTGTGTGTGTGTTTGGTGTGTGTGTGTGTTTGGTGTGTGTGTGTGTTTGGTGTGTGTGTGTCTGTACAGGGCTTGGGCTTCAGTTTGAAGACAGAAGTGCAATGCCAGCCCAACATCAAAGACAGTGGTACATTTACCCCTGGCTGTGATTCTGAAGCTGAGCTCCTTTCCAGACATCCCTTGTGTAAACCTTCCTGCCAATACTGTCAATATCCCCTGGTCCAGCTAGTCCAGCTAGTCCAGCTAGGCCCCTGAGCGTCTACATCTGAACCGGGAGGCTGGCAGAAAAACTGAAGCAAAGCCAACATTACCATCCACACCCAACAGGGCTGATGTCTCAAACCAGGACAAAGAAATCAAGTGAATTAGTCAGACAGTCAGCCCTCTCTCCTATTCCGTTTGTCGCCTCCCCTTCGGTTTGTTCTTGCTGCTTGGAATGCACCGCGGATGGGGAGGTGCAAGGCCGGCTCCGGGAAGGTCCGTCTGGTTCAACAGGACGTGTTACACACCAGTGACAGGGATCCTGTTTTGCATTTCTTTGTGTGTACAAAACATGAAATGTTTGAGAGTCGTTGCTGTTGTACACAGTGACTTAATGGAGTCTCAAAACTATTTCTTGTGGGAGTAACATGCTCTACTGAGATAATCCCATGTGAAGCTCAATTAATTACATGTACATCTGCATTGCTCTGTGGGAAAAAAAACTAACACTTATGCACTCATCTCCAGTAAAGCTCTGGGTCTGTTATTGTCATCACTCCACATTTAATCATATCACTTGTCATCCATATTTCGCTGTGTACAGTGTGACATGCTTGTGAGCTGTGGAGAGATGATTTAACCGAGAGGCAAATTACAACCCACTTCATAAATCACAGGAAGTCTATCTGAGCGGTGCTCTGTGTCACATCATCATGACAGCAACGAGTAAAAAAGGGTGTACAGTGTTGCTGGCACACGAGTAATTACTGTAGGACAATTGCGTGTTCAATTTCAAAACGTGTATAAAAAAATGCAGTATATTCAAAATGTATAGTTGTTAGCTAAAGTACACTAGCATAACACAAACCTTGAGTCAATTACATAGCGGTGGGATAATGGCTGCTAAAAACCTTTATTTATCTGTAAAATACATTGTGATGTCATTAATATTGTCTCTATAACCGCTTCTATAATCATCTTTAATTAGCTTGTTAAGATAGGTTATAAGGGTTGGACAGGAAACGTAGGTTAAAGGTCAAAATGATAAATTATCGGATGAGAATCTTTATAATTTGAGTATAGATATTCATTGAGCTGTATTAAAATTCTGCAATTCTGAAAGGCAAATATGCTGTGTGCCCGAGGGAAACAGTCACGCGTCTCCTGATTCTACTGAGGGAGTAATAAATATTAAAACGTTCCGGCTCCTTCCATATCATGCAATGTAAATAATCTACGTCCAAAAGCTTCCTGCAGGAGAGTGTATGAGGTAGAATTCCACCCCGTTATTTCCAGACTGAACTATATAGAACTATATATTTTTTTGAAATATAAAGAACAAACCCACTCTATTCTTGTATTTCTGTAAAACTGTTTTCTCCCAGAGCCCTAGAACATTCTGTCGTCACTATTCTTTCGTGCGGTCCTCCCCTCACGCGGGTCATGATGTGTCCCTTGTTCATCTGGGCGGTTGACTACCCACACATAACAGTATGGAGGATTAGCGAATTTAACAGAGAGCTGTAACTTCAAACTATAAATAAACTGTTGAGATTAAACAAACTCGACTCTGAGAATTGGGTATCTAGGTCAAGCACGGTTGTTTCCTTGTGTTGCATCATATTTGAATAACTAGAAAATGTTATTTGCATATCAAGCTAACGCACAGCTCCACTTTAATGGTTTTGATTGGCTATCTCTCAGTAGCATTTGGTAGCTGTACCTGTGCATCTCATAAGCGTTTCCCAGAAATAGCGTGTGATTTAATCTTTGTTGCAGCTGAATTACAATGTGACTCAGTTCAGTGTCCTGGTGGCAGGTTGCTACCCTGACATTAACATAAATACAGTTTGATGCTGGCTGAGGATGTCTCCAACAGTTTTAGTGGATTCTTTTCTCAGTTTGAGATGCAGGATTTAGGACTGCTCCTCGTGTATTTTGCACAGCAATTACCTGGGCCTTTTTGAACAGGTTTTGTGCAACTCATTATGACTCATTATCACTGAAGCAAACAAAACCGTCCCTTCAAATGCATCTGAGCGGTCTCCTGGGGAGCTGTCTTAATGGCAAGGCTATCTCCATTTTCCTCAAAGTACAGGCTGCCGACTCTTTCATGTGGAATTTTCCGGTTTGCTGTGGACCCGTTGAAAAACGAAACAAACTGACAAAAATACAAACATATTTTGTGTTAACGTGGAAAATTGCTTAAACACTATCTATCTTCCAGACGTTACACACGACGGCGCGACTTCAGGTACAAAACAGAGGCAGCACCTTCCAGAAAAATTCTGTCAATATTATTTTCTGAGCCCTGTTTAAGTTAAGCAACATAGGCCTGAAGATATACATATATAGTTTTTTATATTATAAAATGTTTTTTTCTTTTTATTATGCCATGGATGTAGAAAAGCGAGAAGATAGAAGGAAAGTTCTCTTTCCCCCTCTAAGCAGACTCTCCTGGGGATTCTGCCGTGCCTCTGGGTGTTTCTGAGCCTTGATTTGTGATGTCTTCTCATGCAGAGACTGAAGCACCTGGGAAGTTTCTCCTGCTGGCCCTCAAAGGTTACCCCGGTTGTCATTTCTCTCCTGGCAGAGCTCCTATACTCTATTTTAAAGCAGCAGTTTGCTCAGAAGCAAGGAGAGTGGCTGGAGGGTACACGACAGAGGCGGCACTTTTTCATACTGGCATGAGAGTGAAGCTCAACAAGTCCAGCCATGAAGGACACAGCGCTTGAGTTAAGTTTGATAAAACATCTTTCGTTGAAATCAAGAAAACCAATCGCTCGAGAATACCGAGTCAGCGAGAAACCTAAACGTGACGCGTGATCCTTCCGTCATTTTCTTGTTGTCGAGTATGCAGTATCTGTGTGGGAGCAGAAGGTGATTGAGGTTGAGCAATTTCATTTTTCATTTTCTTCTAAGCCCATGTGGGGTGCGTTTCAGTCGCTAGTATTGCTGGTGTGTGTTTCTTCCTCTCAGTCAGAGGGAATGCCATGCTGTGATGAGCGGGTGATCTGCACAAAGTCATCAGCTCGCTCGTTATCTCGTGTCTCTGCATCACAACACTTTATCTCACCTTTACAGCACTCACAATCGTCGTCTAGACCCTATTGACAAGACTGCGCCACCAATCTATAGTCAAATAAACTATGTTGACATTGACCTCAAACACAGCACATATTGATGATGTTTTACTCATCTGAAATTGTTGAGCAATTGGCGTGCATTGATTTACCTGAGGAATGCTTGTATGTTTGGTTGGATTACTAATTCTTCGTTTTAAAAAAAATATTATTTGGGTGCTACTGCCATGTCATCCAAGACTTGGCTTAGTGGTATTTTTTAGGACATATATTCGTATTTACGTCCTGGTAATCAGCCGTCGGATAACCATCAGCACTTGAGTGACACGTCGTAATTGCCTCCTGAAGATCGGCCCTCAGACCAGGGTTTCTCCTCGGCAAATAAACCCTGGCAGACTCTCAGCCTTTCATATGCCGCGAACTTTACTGGAGAGCGAGCGCCACACCCGCCCCTGCGTGTCACTGATAAGGCCCCGGTCCCGATGCAGATCCGATGGGTAGCATATAGCCGTCTTGATTGGCTCTGTCAGATCTGTGGTTTTGGTGGAAGTGACGATTATTACAATGCCTTGGTGGATAAATGAGGCCCGCGGGACCTAATGAACAAATGATAGAGCAGGATAAGTGACGAAGCAGGATCTCTCTGATCTAGAATTAAAGTGCGTCTAATGCAGCCAGACATAATGTACTTGTATCAGTGTGAAGGAAGCACGCTTAATTTCACTCATGCCCACAGTGACCCCTGATTGTTTATCTTTGTTGTTGTTGATATCAGGTTCAGGTTACTTCATTTGTACCCGTAGGTAGATTTGGTGTGTGATATAATTGACTTTCTGAAGTCTGTAGCTATGTACATTCATAGTTATATAATTTAAATATAACGGTGTGTGAAATTGCCACAGTATTTTTGAATCACGGTTGACGTTGACATAGAAACGGAATGAATGCGACGTAATTCATGTTTTTCGAGATATCTTGACAGGAGAACCAAGGCTTCTGTGCAGTTCCAAACTGTAATCCACACAGCTGTACGGTACATGCGATGCAGGGGTGAGAGAGTTTAATAGCTTTAGTACCACTGGTTTTAATAATTGTGACTTGGGCTCTTCACCCACTGTCATCTTTATCTTGACAATCCTCCACAGCCCCACCCTAACCCTAACCCTCCACAGCCCCACCCTAACCCTAACCCTCCACAGTCCCACCCTAACCCTAACCCTCCACAGCCCCACCCTAACCCTAACCCTCCTCAGTCCCACCCTAACCCTAACCCTAACCCTCCACAGTCCCACCCTAACCCTAACCCTAACCCTCCACAGTCCCACCCTAACCCTCCACAGTCCCACCCTAACCCTAACCCTCCACAGTCCCACCCTAACCCTAACCCTCCACAGTCCCACCCTAACCCTAACCCTCCACAGTCCCACCCTAACCCTAACCCTCCACAGCCCCACCCTAACCCTCCTCAGTCCCACCCTAACCCTAACCCTCCACAGTCCCACCCTAACCCTAACCCTCCACAGTCCCACCCTAACCCTAACCCTCCACAGTCCCACCCTAACCCTAACCCTCCACAGTCCCACCCTAACCCTAACCCTCCACAGTCCCACCCTAACCCTAACCCTAACCCTCCACAGTCCCACCCTAACCCTAACCCTAACCCTCCACAGTCCCACCCTAACCCTAACCCTAACCCTCCACAGTCCCACCCTAACCCTAACCCTCCACAGTCCCACCCTAACCCTAACCCTCCACAGCCCCACCCTAACCCTAACCCTCCACAGTCCCACCCTAACCCTAACCCTCCACAGTCCCACCCTAACCCTAACCCTAACCCTCCACAGTCCCACCCTAACCCTCCACAGTCCCACCCTAACCCTAACCCTAACCCTCCACAGCCCCACCCTAACCCTAACCCTCCACAGTCCCACCCTAACCCTAACCCTAACCCTCCACAGTCCCACCCTAACCCTAACCCTAACCCTAACCCTCCACAGTCCCACCCTAACCCTAACCCTCCACAGTCCCACGCTGATTCCTGCTGCTGTTTCATGACAAAACCCACCCATCACACTCACACTTATGAAAATATTTCTGACCCACAACATATTATGCTTCTGAACCGTGATTACTGTTCAGTGTTCTGGTGTGACGGTTTGTTTGTTTCTAACTACTATAAATGTCTGATAACAGAGCCCAGTGTTTGTCTCAGATGATACAGATCTCGCCCAATGAAAGCACACCTCACAGAGCATTCTATCACACTGCAGCGGTCTGGCTCTGCAAAATGGCTGCCTCTGTGACTTCTAACAACGTGTGAACTTCAAGGTTTGAAACGTTGAATTGAACATTGACAACCGTGTTTGTCGTATTTGGCCAACGAGCGTGTTTAGTATGCATGGGGTCTTTTCTGAGCGGCTCCTTAGTCCATGTAAATTACTCTGACAACTCTGGTTTGTTCTGCCAAAAGCATCAAAGACTCAGAGTAAAGACCTTTATTGCATTGCAAAGCCTGTTGAGTGGTCAAGTGTACAAAGTGGCACATTGCATGCCTAGTTTCTATGAGTCTGGAGAGACAGCAGACAGGCAGGCAGACAGACAGGTAGTGAGACAGTCAGGCAGACAGGTAGTGAGACAGTCAGGCAGACAGACCGGTAGGTAGGCAGCCAGCCAGCCGAAAAGTAAGACACACAAATAGACAGACAGACATACAAATAAACAGACAGACCTGCTACAACAAAACTCTAAATTACCCTGGAGGAGCTGTGCAAATATGCGTAGAGAACAGGATTGGGAGGGGCATCTTAGATTTCCCAGACTGCCCAGCTGACTGAGCAAACAGCCCTGTCTCTTGTCTGTCTGTGAGCCCTGTCCCTGGTCTGGCTGTCTGTGGGCTCTGTCCCTGGTCTGTCTGTGGGCTCTGTCCCTGGTCTGTCTGTGAGCCCTGTCCCTGGTCTGTCTGTGAGCTCTGTCCCTGGTCTGGCTGTGAGCCCTGTCCCTGGTCTGTCTGTGAGCCCTGTCCCTGGTCTGGCTGTGAGCCCTGTCTCTTGTCTGTCTGTGAGCCCTGTCCCTGGTCTGGCTGTGAGCCCTGTCCCTGGTCTGGCTGTCTGTGAGCCCTGTCCCTGGTCTGGCTGTGAGCCCTGTCCCTGGTCTGGCTGTGAGCCCTGTCCCTGGTCTGGCTGTCTGTGAGCCCTGTCCCTGGTCTGGCTGTGAGCCCTGTCCCTGGTCTGGCTGTCTGTGAGCCCTGTCCCTGGTCTGGCTGTCTGTGAGCCCTGTCCCTGGTCTGGCTGTCTGTGAGCCCTGTCCCTGGTCTGGCTGTCTGTGAGCCCTGTCCCTGGTCTGTCTGTGAGCCCTGTCCCTGGTCTGGCTGTCTGTGAGCCCTGTCCCTGGTCTGGCTGTCTGTGAGCCCTGTCCCTGGTCTGTCTGTGAGCTCTGTCCCTGGTCTGTCTGTGAGCCCTGTCCCTGGTCTGGCTGTCTGTGAGCCCTGTCCCTGGTCTGGCTGTCTGTGAGCCCTGTCCCTAGTTTGGCTGTGAGCCCTGTCCCTGGTCTGTCTGTGAGCCCTGTCCCTGGTCTGGCTGTCTGTGAGCCCTGTCCCTGGTCTGTCTGTGAGCTCTGTCCCTGGTCTGTCTGTGAGCCCTGTCCCTGGTCTGGCTGTCTGTGAGCCCTGTCCCTGGTCTGGCTGTCTGTGAGCCCTGTCCCTAGTTTGGCTGTGAGCCCTGTCCCTGGTCTGTCTGTGAGCCCTGTCCCTGGTCTGGCTGTCTGTGAGCCCTGTCCCTGGTCTGGCTGTCTGTGAGCCCTGTCCCTGGTCTGGCTGTCTGTGAGCCCTGTCCCTGGTCTGTCTGTGAGCCCTGTCCCTGGTCTGTCTGTGAGCCCTGTCCCTGGTCTGGCTGTGATGCGGCTGATCCTGTCCTGGGCCGGCACACAGCTGGTGGGGTGGTAACCCTCCCGGGTCAATACAGGATCAATATGTGGAGGATGAGTCACAACACATATTAAACAGGGGCCTTCCCATATTTTGCGGAATTCTTTTACTCGAGTTTACTAAGTGAACACTTTTCGGTGGATGGCCAGATTAGCCGATTTTAGCTTGAGTGGATTAATGTCCTCATTGTTGGTTGTCAATATTTATTTTTCTTCTACCTTTATTTATGCAGGAAGGGCTCATTGAGATTAAAATCTGTTTTTCCAGAGAGTTCTGGCCAGGATGGGCAGCACCACATCATGACACCATGAAAAACTAAAAGTCTAGTAAAAGAAAAACACAATCACTGGATGAGAGAATTAAACAACAAATTTGAAAACATTTCCAGGTGTGGCAGTCCAAAACATTTGGAGTTCCTCCAGTTTAAATCTAATTTGGAAGGTGTTCCAAGATGTAGAATTGTATAAAAATGTTATACTAATAGGAGTAATAGTTACAGTTAGCTACCGTTAGCTTTGTGATAACTTAGATTCTGTGGTTAAACATAATTAGCATCAACCTCTGGTTCTGTGAAGTCCTCAGGATCCGAGAAGCCTCATGACCCCTGCAGATCACACAGAGATGGGGAGGATGAAACACACAGGAAGTGGAAGGATACACACAGGAAGTGGAAGGAGACACACAGGAAGTGGAAGGAGACACACAGGAAGTGGAAGGAGACACACAGGAAGTGGAAGGAGACACACAGGAAGTGGAAGGAGACACACACAGGATGTAGTAGGAGACGCACGGCAGTAGGCCACGCCTCCCTTCTTTGTTTGTTGGAAACATGTGCATCTTCATGTTTGAAAGAAGGTTCCAGATGTTTTGATTGACCCATTTGTAGTCGGTCGTTTTAAGACAACCTAGCAACCTGACGATGTCACAGCTGGCGATGCCAGAAGTCAAGAGAAGTTGTTCTTGAGTAATGTAGCCCACAGTATGGACAGAATTAAACCATCAACTTAAAACACCGCTATTAATTGTTAGTTCAACCTAATATGTGATTCAGCAAGTCTAGGGGAATCAATCCCAGCCAATGCAGAGCTGGAGTTATGCTTATGTAGATTCTGGGTAAGGAAATGGCATTTTGTACATGACTCGAGAGACAGTGACTTATGGCTATCTAGAATGTGAATCTCCAGTCTTGACTGATGTGGATGCTGAAGAGCTTGTCAAACACCATTTTCTGCACACTCGTTAAAAGTCTGGGATGCATCCAAAATCCCCATCTCCCTTTTTAACTTAATGAGTGGGAGGAACCCTATCTGGAAATAGGGGGGGGAAATAAATGTCCGTCTTTATTTGTCTGGCTAAGAGCACCGCTGTGATAAACGATCCTTTGCAGACAGTTATTTTGATTTGTAAAAACTTGAATATATTCCATTTTATTCCCGTGCTTAATCTGTGACAGTTCACAAGTCCTGGTTTCAAGCGAGCCCACCAAGTCCAACGCCACAGTTGATCAGATAGGGAAGAAGGTGCAGGCAGGATCGCAGGCTGCAAGCAGACGGAAGCTGGCTGAATTATACAGTGTGAATCCATCAACCAGCAACAGGTCTCCTAGGCCATCTTATCAGCCCAGTAGTGTGTACCATGGGGGCAGTCCTCATGGGAGAGTAGTACTTTCTAAACAAGACAATGAAAATCTTTGCTGTGACTAAAATCAAAAGCCCAGTGTGTGTGTGTGTGCGTGTGTGTGATTCGGAGAAGACTTGGAACTGGGTAAATACTTTGACAGGAAATGACCTCAAGTGTGCATGAGCAGCCTGCCTGAAATCCGTGGCGCTGCCCAGTGAATGTTAAAGTGTAGCATCTCGCTGTGGTGTCTTCAGACTGCTGGGAGCTGCAGAGGCTGAGGGGCGTTACTGAGCTAATGCATCAGACATTGTCTCAGATATTGTACAGATATATTGTACAAACTTGCATCTTAATACTGTGGGTGTTTAAAGGGCATTTTTCAGACAGTAATTTGAAGATGCTTGCAAGGAGAAGAAAGAGGGAACAATTCGCTCAATTACAGTGGTGGAGAGACCCGGAATTACATAACAGTCAGGTTCATTTAGTTTGCAAAGGCATGTGTACAACCTTTTTTTTTAAGTGCCCCTATTCTCAAATCTATAGCAAAGCTTTCTACTGTTATGTTTTGGGAAAGGTTAACCAGAGAGAACTGCATTATTTACAGTTTTCTTTTGGGAGTGTGTGTGTGAATCAATCAATGAATTACTCAAATGAGTGTGAATGAATCTGCTGCAGATGAAGCTTTCCATTCATCAGGTGAGATGTTGCCGTGCCGACCAGCGTGCCTCGCCATGGGGACTCCATGGTGATTGTTACAGCGAAAACATGGGAGACTGCTGAGGGAGTCTAATAACAAACTACAGAGCATGCTTGCTTCAAACAAACGTCTTTGAAACCATGTTCAATTGTGCTGGTCAATGATCTGTGTCATCTGTACAGCAAAATCCACAGGGAGAAGAGTAGAGAGAGGGAGAGAGAGAGAGAGACAGTACAAAGAGAGAGAGAGAGGGAGAGAGAGAGAGACAGTACAAAGAGAGAGAGAGAGAGAGAGACAGTACAAAGAGAGAGAAAGAGAGGCAGAAAGACAGGAGAAAGACAGAGCGATTGGTGCCAACAAGAGAGCAACAGAGAGAGAGAGAGAGAGAGAGAGAGAGAGAGAGAGAGAGAGAGAGAGAGCAAATGAACGAATCACAAGCAAAACTGGAGCTCACAGTAAATCCACTCATGTCTAGTGAGTGTAAGGCCATCACATCCAGAAATATCTTCTGAATCACTCGCTGTTTCCATTGCTTAATCTTTTCAACACTGTCAACCTAGCAGGTGATCTCCATGAGCACATTACCAGAGGACAGTCTCATGTTTAGTTAATGCTGCACAATAATGAAACCAGCCTGTCCTTTATGTGTTTCCAGGGTCCTGTTTACCTCCAGTCAATCCACAACAACCTCCAAGCTTCCCGTAATTGAATTGGAATTGATTTAAGCACTGCCACAGCGTGTGCTACAGTCATCCCTTAACCCTCTTTGTCCGATAATAAACCCTCGCCTGGGAAGTTTGGGTTTGTCTGAAAACATGGTGAGGGCCCCAGGTGCTGAAATCAGAACAGCAGGACATCATTGTGAAATGGTGGGTGTGATGCATTAGGGCCCTGCAGAAGGGGTTTCGGTAGTGTATCTCATGAGGAAGTCTTGCATGACATTTCACCCACAAAACGATGTGTGTGTGTGTGTGTGTGTAGGGGGAGAGGAGGGTTTTCGTGTTTCACCTGTAGCCTCACCTGCCACCCACCGATAACACATTTACAGTAGATCAAAATACAATTGCTCCACTTAATCCAACTCCCCATTCTCGGCTACGGTTGATGAGTCAGCACTTGTACAGTACAAAGATCTACATCTTAGTCTCTGAGGTAGCCTGTACCATTAGTGCTATAACCCTATTCCACCGCTTCTACACGTGTTCCAGTGTTTGAAAAGATGATGGGAGCTGGAAGAATGGAGATCCTTGATGGGATCCTGGGAACATGCTTCTGCTTCAGTCTCTTATCTCACCACGTCCATCACCAGAGGGGAAGGCTGAGGGAGAAACACAGCGCCTGATTGGACGAGAGAGCTCTGCTGAAGATCGCATGCTAGTGGTGGGGATTCAGCAGCAGGAAGGATATCTTCTTCATCACCACATAAGCAAAATGTCAAGACTGTGACTGACCTTTACTTTACATAGCTACGGAACCCACTTAATAATAACAGGAAGTAAGAATGGCATTTAGTGTTTGTGAGAAGGACTGGCAAAGCACTGTTTCATTAAGAGATTCATTAGGTGCTTCTCACTCGTAGAAACTGCATCTGTCTTGCCCTCTTCGCCCAAAGCGTGTGGATATGAATTCCCAGCTGTGGTTCCGATTTCCCCCACGCATCTCTCAGTATCCGCTGCAGACGTAGATATTGTAGCGCACTCAGAGTCTGTGAGCTCTCCGAATCTCGGAGGTGAGAGGTAGAACACC
Source organism: Thaleichthys pacificus (assembly GCA_023658055.1). Classification (NCBI taxonomy): domain Eukaryota; kingdom Metazoa; phylum Chordata; class Actinopteri; order Osmeriformes; family Osmeridae; genus Thaleichthys; species Thaleichthys pacificus. The sequence goes on along the minus strand of CM042857.1, from coordinate 18,136,008 downwards.
TCTGACTGGGCCATCTGGCGCGTCCGACCGCGAAGGAAACCGTGACCCACATGAAGGTTTTCGCAGGAGAACCGCTGAGTAGCATCTGCTCTTTGTGAAAACGCCTCAGGTCCTCACATGACAAGACAAATTACATGGGGCAGTTTACATTTAATTATCCAGTTGGATGCTCACCTTCACTGGGGAACAGGAGGCGTGTGAGGGGAGGACAAGAGCCGTTCTAGCTTTGGTCCAACTTGTGTCAGACTGCATGACCAATGTTTCATACACTGTGCAGCTTAGGTTGAGGTTCAGTTTAGACAGTAGTGACTCTGTTTCTACCAGTGTATAGAGACCTGTGAAACGTCCCTGCCAAGGCTTAGCGACCGAGCAGAGGTAGTGTTGGCATAAAGGGGGATCGGACATACATATTTGTCAGCATCAGTGTCCGGACCACCGTTGTTGTACAGTGTATCTGAACCTTCACAGCAGGACTGGTGTGACATGGTACGAGCTGAACAGCTTAAAGGGTTAGCTTTGGAGGTGGCTAGCTGTAGAAGCGCTAATGTAAACAAACCATTACCGCAATACTCTGAACACTCTTAAGTTCAAGTTTATATTGTATCACTAAACAATTTGAGAATGTTCTTTTCTTTCTTGGAGAAGACACCAAGATCCCTTTAAAGTTTAAACAATACACTTTCCACATAGTGTCACTGAGCTCTCAGGTTTGGGGTAATTTCCCCTTCATTATGTTCCATTACTGCAGTCCATTTATTCATGCAGCAGGACGCTTTCAGCCACGAATGAAACACTTAGTATTAGTTTGTGAGTGCAGCAGATAATGGAGGTCTAGAAGTGCAATTCCAACAGTATTACAGTGGAGAGAGTCAAGGAACGAGCGTTTACAAGAAAAGAGTAGATCCATAACATCAACTACGTGCTGCTAAGACAGCAGATCCCCTCCCCCATCCTGTGTGCCACTTTGGATCAAAGCGTTTGCTAAGTGAACACATTATGAGTAGAAGACATATACCAATTTTGTATTCATCAACTGTCAAATGTCAAGATCTTCCCCAACACTCTCCATGTAACAGGATGTTGTATCATTGTCTCCACTGTGCTTGGATGAATGCCTTTTGACTTTTCAATTCAACTTGGAACATCCATTACAGTTACAGTTTCTAAGGCTTTCAATCACATACAGTGGGCAACATCCAAGTCAGTTTCTTTGTAGCTGCTGACATTGAATTGCATACTCTATGAAAACCACCCAGTTCACAGGGAGTCAGCATTAGGACCTTTGAACTCCCTTCATCTGCCTGCCGCCTGCCCAGCAAAGCAGACAGGAGTGCCGTCACAATATTCTGGACAAGTTCAGTATCCACTGACGATAAGCCCCTCTGCAGACGAAACTATGTTTGTATCCCGTGGTTGGCTGTTCTCCAGACCCAGACAAGCCTCTCCTCCAGGTCAGGTGAAGCCAGCGTTCACTGCTCGATGGCTGTTCTCCAGACCCAGACAAGCCTCTCCTCCAGGTCAGGTGAAGCCAGGGTTCACTGCTCGATGGCTGTTCTCCAGACCCAGACAAGCCTCTCCTCCAGGTCAGGTGAAGCCAGCGTTCACTGCTCGATGGCTGTCTGCTCAGCAAACATCGTCAGCTTGGATCCAGCTTCACAGGAAGGGGACATGAAAAGGTGCTCACCTTTGTTGTGATGTTAATTTTCTAAAACAACAGATTGCTTTTAATGCTGCCACAAGGGACTGCTAATCTAGCCGCTGAAAAGTTGGCAGGAGTAAAAATGTATTTTTTAATTTTGTATTGAGCTGCCAGGATTCATGGGAGAGTACGTGTGACATGACAAAAGGGGGAGAACAAGGTAAGTATTGATCTAAACTGTTAATGGAACTGTGTAGAGGGAGGGACAGGTTTGGTGTGAGTTGATTTTGTGTATGCATGAGTCCCGGATGGCAAACGAAGAAAAGAGGTGCCTTCAAGTGTAACCTCTAGGGGGTCTTTGGGGTTAGGGCTAAAATGAGTGTTAGGGTTTAAATTACAGTGCATACGCAAAGTATTCACAGTGCTTCACCTTTTCCACAGTTATTTTACAGCCTTATTCCAAAAATGGATGCAATTCATTTTTTCCCAAAAAGTTCGACACACAATACTCCATAATGACAAAGTTAAAAGGTCCGTTTCATGTTTTTAATCGATTAAAAAAATTACGAAAATATAAAGTGTAAATAATTATTCACAGCCTTTGGTCAATACTTTATTGAAGCACCTTTGGCAGCAATTACAGCCTCAAGTATTTTTGAGTATGATGCTACAAGCTTGGCACACCTATTTTTGGTCAGTTTCTCCCATTCTTCTTTGCAGGACCTCTCGAGCTCCATCAGGTTGGATGGGGAGCGTGGATGCACAGCCATTTTCAAATCTCTCCAGAGATGTTCAATCGGGTTCAAGTCTGGGCTCTGGCTGGGCCACTCAAGGACATTCACAGAGTTGTCCCGAAGCCACTCCTTTGTTATCTTAGCTGTGATTAGGGTCGTTGTCCTGTTGGAAGCCGCTCAGTAAAATCGTCTTCCATCTGGCCACCATACAGGCCTGATTGGTGGAGTGCTGCAGAGATGGTTGTCCTTCTGGAAGGTTCTCCTCTCTTCACAGAGCAATGCTGGAGCTCTGTCATCAATCTGGTCACCTCCGTGACTTAGGCCCTTCACCCCCGATCGCTCAGTTTGGCAGGGCGGACAACTCTAGGAAGAGTCCTGGTGGTTCCAAACTTCTTTCATTTACGGATGATGGAGGCCACTGTGCTCTTTGGACCTTCAATGCTGCAGACATATTTCTGTACCCTCCCCCCGATCTGTGACTCGATACAATCCTGTATCAGAGGTCTACAGACAATTCCTTGGACTCAGAGCCGTCGCAGGGGGGTGCGAGGCCCTGTATGAATGTAACACGCGAGGCCCTGCTTATTGACATACACCGTGATGCACGCGCAAGAATCACTTTCAACCCGCACAGGTACTGTCCATAATTCCGACAGCTATATAGTCATATCCTGCACGTGTGCGTGTTCTTGTGGAGCCACCCCATTTCTGCAAGACATGCTGACAAATTTATCCTGCGATCCTAGAATCGACTTGTGAAATTCTTGCTTCTTATTAGTTGTATTCCTTTTGTCAGCACCCGACTCATGTTTGCGAAATTCTTTCTCCTGGCCGTCTCCTTCTTCTTCCTCGCACTCTCACAGTGCGTGCACTAACACCCTGCGGTGTAACGTAAATCAGGAATGAAAAAATAAATAAAATATTTTAACAAACGTTAATTTCATTTTAGAGCACATCGAGTCAAGAACACAAATTAAAAAATATTGAAAGTAGAAAATAAACTGCGCCATTGTTAGTAAATGAGGCCCAAAGTGTTTTGCAAACCAGGCAGGCGCGAGGCCCCCAGTGGCGCGAGAACCTGTTGGCACTACCCATGCGACGGTTCTGCTTGGACTTCATGGCTTGGTTTGTGCTCTGACATGCACTGCCAACTGTGGGACCTTATATAGACAGGTGTGTGCCTTTCCAAATGTCCAATCAACTGAAGTTACCACAGGTGGACTCCAATCAAGTTGTAGAAACATCTCAAGGATGATCATTGGAAACAGGATGCACCTGAGCTCAATTTTGACTGTCATGACAAAGGCTGTGAATACTTATGTACACATTTATTAGTTATATTTTATTTATTAAAAAACGTCATTATGGTCTATTGTGTGTAGAATCTTGAGGACAAAATTTGATTTAAGCAATTTTGGAATACGACTGTAACATAAGAACCTGTGGAAAAAGTGAAGCGTTCATAGCATTTACATGTATTCATTTAGCAGACGCTTTTATCCAAAGCGACTTCCAAGAGAGAGCTTTACAAAAGTGCACAGGTCACTGATCAAACATTGCGGGTAGCCAACCCATGAAGCATACATTGTGAAAAACCAAATAAGTGCCAAAGGCAAGAACCATAAGAGCAAACAAGTTACAATTAAACAACATGAACCTCAAAAGTGCAAGAGTGTACCTGTAGAAAGCAAGCAACAATAATATATTTCACAGCTAGTACAATAATTTTTTATCAGTTACAACTAACCAACAAGAGCAACAAGTCTCTCAATAAGAGCCATTGTGATCCTGGAGGAAACTAACATCAGGTCCAGCAAATCATTCCTAAGTACCGTTGTACTCCTGGAACAAGTGGGTCTTGAGCCTTTTCTTGAAGGTGGGGAGACAGTCACAGACTCTGTGACAGAGGCTGTTTGGGACGGACTTGTGAAGATGTGTCACTGAGGCTTAGCATTCCTATCTCATTGTATGCTATATAACAAGGTATCATACCCTGTTATATAGCATACAATGAGATAGGGTTTGGATTGTTTAATGTGGGCCTAAACACATTTAAACATGAATCCATTAATTATGTGTTTAGGCCCACAGTAAACAATCCATATCAGTGCTCAAACTGCCAGCTACAAACTAATTGTCTTAATTGTCTTAAGGTTAAGTGAATAAAGGTGGGTAATAGGAAGCTTGTTATTCCGTTCAGTTAGAAATAAATGTCAATATTTAGATCCAAAACGTTATAAATTAATTTTCATTTTTTAAATTAATCTTTGTTGCAGAAGCTAATTTTTTTTAACTAGATTTTTGTAAATGGGTGTGGGGAAGTGTGTGACCAGCTGTATAGGATCAATGCTTTTTTAAATGGACAGTACTTACAAGTGCTTTTTGACCCAGGTCAGGCTTTGTTAGATGATTTTTCTGTCAGAGGATGGGCCAAGGAAAGCACCACAATGAAAAGAGTTGACTTTGTTTATTAGGTCGAGCTGCTCGGATCACGTCACCACGACAGGCAGAGTGGTTGGCATGAGTGAGAAAACATCTATCTCAGAAGTCCTTTATATATGGCTGGACTGTACAAATATAGTTACCACCAAAACATGTCCTTAAACGGTACACATTCCACAACTTGATGCACAGAAGAAACAACACACAGGTGATGCGGTCATCAATCATTGCTTGTACTATTCTCTGCATCTTGCTCTTAACCTAAGTTGTCCAAGGCCTGCTACGTGACCTCTTGACCACTGCAAGAGACAACCGCACATATGTATAGAAAATCTGCATATCAGGCTTTGACATACAGCAGTGCAGCCTGTCATGTCTTGTTGTCTTCGGGTTGAGGTTTGTGGATGGCTGTTTCCTGTGAGCGTGTCAACATGAGTCCCATGCCGCAGAATGTGTGCCTGCAGCTCCCCATGCCGCAGAATGTGTGCCTGCAGCTCCCCATGCCGCAGAATGTGTGCCTGCAGCTCCCCATGCCGCAGAATGTGTGCCTGCAGCTCCCCATGCCGCAGAATGTGTGCCTGCAGCTCCCCATGCCGCAGAATGTGTGCCTGCAGCTCCCCATGCCGCAGAATGTGTGTCTGCAGCTCCCCATGCCGCAGAATGTGTGCCTGCAGCTCCCCATGCCTGCAGAATGTGTGCCTGCAGCTCCCCATGCTGCAGAATGTGTGTCTGCAGCTCCCCATGCTGCAGAATGTGTGCCTGCAGCTCCCCATGCTGCAGAATGTGTGCCTGCAGCTCCCCATGCTGCAGAATGTGTGTCTGCAGCTCCACCAATCTACCACCCATCTGTATTCCACAGGGCTCCGGCAACATCTGTTATTTTATTGATTGATTTATTGTCTCTCCAATTTGCTCATCGACTTGGTCATGAACATCACACAGAAGCAACATGTGAGGCTGCAGCCGGACACACCTGCAGGGGAGGTGTCACGCACTTCCTGTAGCATCCCTTAGCATCCCTTAGCATCCCTTAGCATCCCTTAGCATCCCTTAGTATCCCTTAGCATCCCTTAGCATCCCTTAGTATCCCTTAGCATCCCTTAGCATCCCTTAGCATCCCTTAGTATCCCTAAGCATCCCTTAGCATCCCTTAGCATCCCTTAGTATCCCTTAGCATCCCTTAGCATCCCTTAGCATCCCTTAGTATCTATGGACTGGATTGGACAGCATTTGTCTGGCTATTGTACTCTGAATGGAAGTTCAATGCAACATATCGAGAACATGTATTGATCTCTTCCATGCAATGGAGCCGTGATGGGTAAAACAGCCTCATCAACTCACATAACTGCATTACACTGAGGTCAAACACATTGACTTTTATTGTGGTGGACCAGCATTATCCAGTGCCATAATGATGTCACGCCTCATCTCAGAGCGTGATTGGCTTCCACTGAAGAGAGCTCTCACCATGATGAGGCCAGTGAAGCTTACACTCCACAACGCATTCTGAACCACTCGGGAACCATAACCACCCAGCCAATCGGAAAAGATAATTCCATCGTTGATCTTTAGACCGGAGCCAACAGGCATTCAGATGACACATTTGTGTTTTTACATGTAAAACAAATGAGACACAAACGGTCTGTTCAACACAGGAAATCATCTGTGTCTGACACCATGCTTGTTGTAAACATGTTTTCATTCCCACGTCACATTGAATCTACACGCTGCTGGAAACAACCCATAGGCTGCTGACTATTCCCATAGGACGTTCTTCAAGGGCTGCAAAGTGCGATCATGACAATGGAATTAGCCTGACATTGAATGTTCATTACCCAACATGGCTAGTGACATCACGGGGCCTGGAGAACGGCACATTAGCATATGCATGCACCCTTTTGGTGTTATTAGCATAAATGAACGGGATGAATATGACTTTTTCAGAGAACATACTTCTTTTAGGTAATAGCCTACAGTTTTTTTCCGATTGCTTAGACACAAAAATTACAAATAACACACAGTTGAAACCTGACACTAAAAGAGCAAAACAGCAGCCCAGGGGTCTCATTTATAAAACTGTGCGTAGGATTCTTACTAAAAGTGTACGTGCGCCCAAAAGCCTAAAATGGCGTACGCCCAAAAAAAATCAGATTTATAAAACCGTGCCTACGCACACCTGTAAGCAATGTTCCCTTTATAAATCACAGACTACCCACAAGTGTGCGTACGTGAATCTGCATTTTACCCCGCCCTAAACACGCCCATTTTTGACCATAAATGGTCAATGCAAAGCACCTCATGAATGACCCTGGCATGCGATTCTTCTTTACGGTGAACCATGGCGCATGACAACTTCTCAGACACTGTTAGCCTATTGGCGGAGGCCCGAAAACCACATTATTTGGTGGCCGGTGGATCACCAATAAAAAAAACAGTGCGAGTGGCGTCAACTGTGCCAGTGATACCGCGAGTCGAGATACAATTCAAGTTCAATAACAAAAGCGTTTTGTTATTGAACAGTAGTCTATTGAAGTCTGGACTGATAACGAGGAGTGTAGCGATTGCGCGGGAGCTTAGCGACTGTATTTCCAGTTTTTGACATATGATGATATATATGCACAGTATTAAATAAATATATTTAGTTATACAATGTGTTCTGCAGTTATCTAAAGGTAGGATATGTGATGTTATCCTGTATTCCATGCAGTCGGGCTCGGGAATCTCCCCCTCCTACATCCCGTAGTGGACAATCTGATGGTGAGACATACAGCGCTGAATTTTATTTAAAAATTTGAGTTGGATTGTACAAGGTGTTTATGGAACAATTATCACTCAGTACAAGCGCAAATAACACTGCTGGATTTAATCTTCATGATAATGATGAAATCGAGTGAAAATCGTGTGTGAGGAAAACAAAATATATTAATATTACGAGTAATGTTCTTCCCACATTCACTTTCTGCAGTCTGACTACAGTACGGTCATCTGCGTCGCCAATTCCAACTGTTTCCAAAATGTGCGTAGGCCTACGGGAGGGTCAGAGTTTGCGTGGAGGACCGCACATTCTCCCGTCAAGTTTGTTTTTTATAAATCACAACCTTTGCGTGGAAAGTGGCGTACGCACATTTTCAGTCCCGTTTTGTGCGTACGCAAGCTTTATAAATGAGACCCCTGATCTGCACAACTATAAGCACATTCTCATCCTCACACTATTTGCTAAATACTACACAGAGGGCCTCATTTATCAAGGCCTTTGTGCCTGTTTTCAGGCGTTAATTGTTCGCAAAGACTGACAACCGATGCGGGCTATTTACAAACAGGGCGCACTTGGGTAAAATCGCAGATTGCCTGCCAAATGAGCGAGAACAGGCAAGTTGCGCTTTCAATCGTGGGAGGGTCATGGGGAAATTGACCTCCCACCCAAAAAGGTGGGAGGATACACGTAAAGTGCGCCTAATTATATATTCCGCGGTATTTACAAAGAATGCCAGTAAGAGCGTGCCTCTATTCTGCGGGGGAAATTCTCCGCCTCTTAAAAGCAGGTGTAAACCAAGGCCGTAGCCATGGAGTCAACATTGGGTGAGACTAATTATTTTGGATAAAAGCGTCTGCTAAATGATTACATGTAAATGTTCTGCCCTGTAATATGTTCAGGTTTGCTGTTACTTCATGCACGTCGCTAAATTTAAGCCTGCGCTTTCTTTTTCCCGTAGGAAGATCCATGATAGAAACATGTGGGCCCATTGTTCTTTTAAAGGCGCGCTAATTACGCTTGAGGGCGGAGTATGCGCTGATTGCCTGATAAGTGTCAGGTTTGATAAATACTATGCAAAATCAGGAAGCATAGCGGGCGCCATTACCGAACTCGCAAAAACAGACGCAGAGTAAACTGCGCCATTGTTAGTAAATGAGGCCCACAGTGTTTTGCAAATCACTAAACACACTTTTCTAACATTAGACACAAAAATGTAAGATTATGTCACTTCATTGCCTTTTTTAGACACTGCCTTGTAAAATGCCACACGTGAACGAATGGATCAAACACGGGCATCAAGTGTACAAGCACTAAAGTGCTAAACTGTAAACATACCAATCAGGTGTAAGCACTATAAAAAGGCAACAGGTCAGTGTACCTGTCCTCATCAAAAATGGAAGGCAATGTTGCAGGAAGAGGAAGAGTGAGGATGAGAGGGGGAGCCTGTGGAGGAAGAGTGGTAGGGAGAGGGAGAGGTAGACCTGGAGGCCGTGGAAGAATAGGGCCATCATTTCTAATGAAATTCGAACAACATTGGTTGACTATGTTGTGAACCATGGGGCAACATTGAGAGAGGCTGGACAGAGAGTTCAGCCCAACCTCAGCAGATATAGTGTTGCAACAGTAATTTGGACATTTCGATAAGAGCACAGTGAAAACTACTATTCTCTACTGTCTACAGTACAGTACAGTAAAATGTAGCATAATATATGCACTACATCAGTACTTTGTACACATTTCACGGCAGTCCTTGATTGAAACAATGTCCTGTATTTCATTTGCTGAATACTTTCATTTGTCTCTACAAATGTATTTGCTGTGTTTACAGTATGTAGCCTACTATACAGAATTCAATTTGAAATATGTTCTGATCTTCTGCACAAAATGCAACCTTTATGTAGACAATGTGGAGAAGTACAGTAATTATTTTCATCAGCTGTGCAGTACTGGTCTTGTGTGTTGTGTTTGGTCAACATATTCATGTACTTTACGTACTCTACTGTAACAATATCTCTAACAAAATCAAGCAGGTTATATCATTAGAAAATAATAGTTACTGTAAAAGTGTTTTAAATTGTGCACAACAGTGTGTAACTGGTTCAAACAGAGTCCAACTTTATGAACCATGTGTGTGGCATATGGTGACAGAAATTGGTTTGTATATGTTATTGTATAGTTTTGAACGAAGTGGGGTTTTTTTGCAAAAGATTGGAGGTGTTCTGCTACTTTTGTGTCTGGTTGTGTGAATCGTGTGTTGTGTTTTGACAAAGTGAGCCCTGTTTTCAAAGTTGTGCTTAAGCAATCGGAAAAAAACTGTAAATTGAGTCAGTAGTGTGAGGTGTTCAGTGTGTTGTGTTCATTAGTAGTGTGCTGTGTTCAGTGGTGTGCTGTGTTCAGTGGTGTGCTGTGTTCAGTGGTGTGCTGTGTTCATCAGCGTGCAGTGTTCAGTGGTGTGCTGTGTTCAGTGGTGTGGTGTGTTCAGTGGTGTGGTGTGTTCAGTGGTGTGCTGTGTTCAGTGGTGTGGTGTGTTCAGTAGTGTACTGTGTTCATCAGCGTGCAGTGTTCAGCAGTAGTGTGCAGTGTTCAGCAGTAGTGTGCAGTGTGTTTTAGGTGGGTCCAGGTAGTTCAGCCTCCGGCCCGGTGTGCAGTGTTCAGCAGAGTGCAGTGTTCCGGCGCTTCACCAAGACAGCAGCTAAAACCCAGCAGGTGACAGCTGCCCAGGATCTGGGGCAACAGACTGCCTTCAGCTGGGAGCAGGGGAGAACTATCCACCCCCCCTGCCTTCAGCTGGGAGCAGGGGAGAACTATCCACCCCCCCTGCCTTCAGCTGGGAGCCGGGGAGAACCATCCGCCCCCCCTGCCTTCAGCTGGGAGCAGGGGAGAACCATCCGCCCCCCCTGCCTTCAGCTGGGAGCAGGGGAGAACCATCCGCCCCCCCTGCCTTCAGCTGGGAGCAGGGGAGAACCATCCGCCCCCCCTGCCTTCAGCTGGGAGCAGGGGAGAACTATCCGCCCCCCCTGCCTCCAGCTGGGAGCAGGGGAGAACCATCCGCCCCCCCTGCCTTCTGCTGTCAGCAGGGGAGAACCATCCGCCCCCCCCTGCCTTCAGCTGGGAGCAGGGGAGAACTATCCGCGCCCCCCCTGCCTTCAGCTGGGAGCAGGGGAGAACTATCCGCCCCCCCTGCCTTCAGCTGGGAGCAGAGGAGAACCATCTGCCCCCCCCTTCTCCCCCCTCCCCCCCAGGGCTCTGGCCCCCTTCAGGTAGTCCCCCTCCAGCCCCCTCTAGCAGCCCCCCCCCCAGGTAGCCTCTTGGTCCCCTCCAGGTTTCAGTTTCCCTCCTTTTTCCTGGCCCCCTTCCACCCCCTCCAGCCTAATCTGTAAATAAGAATTACAGATTCAGAATTCAGTATACTGAATTTTGACAAATAAGAAGCCTGTCTATTCCAGCCTAGTACATCTGTAGTAGTCTGACAAAGTGTATAGTCAAATTGTAACAAGAGTGTGTCAAAATGAAATAAAATAATGGTGTGAAGATGAATCTGTAAGATATTCTTTTCTTACACTATTGAAAGGGTTTCCCTGGGTCCCAGAGGTTTGTCATAGCCCTGTTCATAACCTCAGTTGGCAAAGATGCCATTTGACCCAATAAACTGACCCATTAAGGAGATCCCAATCTATATTAATGTGTTCTACTCTATTTCCAATATATATTAATGCGCGCCTGTAAGTCTTCAGGTGTAAGGATTGGTATTTCATCAACAGTCCTCATGCACAATCTGGAGCCCTCTGCTTTTAATTATTCATCATTCTGTCCAGTCATCGATTTGGAATCAGAAATCCTCCCTCAGACCGTCACATGCCCTCAAACAGGAGGAGGGATGAGAGGAGGACGTTTTTGCAGAGCGCGTAAAAAATAAAAGGATAAAAAAAATACAAATCTGAGGAAAGGGCACTGTGAGATTAGGCGCTCTGACATCTCCAGGTCTCCTCCGGTCCGTCAGAGATCAGCGCTCCCGATGAGAACACACGCGGACACGGAGGGCAGGCCAGCCGCTGAACTACACCCGCATGGTTAGAAACAGACAAATGTCCTTTCGCCTGTTGGACAATCAAAGTCTGAACCCTGGAACGTCTGAAAGTGCATCTGACCACTTACGGAAGCTGAGCTACGACAATGCTGCTGAGCACAGAACCTGTGTACCACCTCGCGCCGTATCGACATCCGCCCTGATCATACGGGCTGCAGTAAATTCTCCCAATAAAGCTCAGGCCACTGTAGTCAGGTCAATAGCCGTTTAACAGCTTTGAATTAAGCTATTGGCAGAGGCTGCGGCACTACGTCACACAGAGCTGCAGGGAGGAGGGGGCGGACCAGAAGGCTCTCCTGTTCCAGCAGTCAGGTCCACAGGGAGCCATCGCTTAGGAGACGGCCATTGATGGAACATGGCACTCATCAATTGGTCTTTGAGAGCTAGTGGAGAAGACTCTTCCTTTCCTTTCTGGCTATTTGAAAACCTGGAGTAAATGGACGTGTGATGAGTGTCTCTGGCCAGAGAAGGGACCTCTCTTCCAAAGTGCAATCTTGGAATCTTAGCGCTGCAGTTTGATACCAGAGATCAATCGTTATTTGAAGTAGCTCTTTCCTTAGTTTCTGAAATCCTCCGTGAGAGCATCCATATCCATGCATGTTGTTTTCTTCTACTGCACTTTGACTGAACTTTGCTGGGTCTAAATAATACACACATAATTCAACTTTATCTTCACCTAGGGCTCCATCTGTTGTAAAAGTGTGCTTCCGTGAAACCTTGTCCTTATTCCAATCCTGATTTCTGGGCAGGGGAATTAATATACAGTACCCCAGCGAAGGTCATTTTACCCTATGAATTATCATTTACCCTCCGTGAGGCTAGCTACACACAATTTAAGATGTGTTAATTTGATTAAACCCTTCCAGCTAGGTCAGTCTTTAGTGAAAGCAATATGTGATGGCTTTAAATGCCAATTAAACATCACATTCATCATGACGGGGATATTGGCCGGCTCTTAACGGCCAGGATGGATGTTGTGTCAGTTCCAGCCTACACAGACAAAGAGCTTCTCTCAATCCATCCACCTCCAGCACTTCCACCATGTGTCTCCCCATCATTACTGTGTTGGAGTTCACGACACATAAGGCAAGATTAGAGGATGCAGCCGATGAAGGGATTCCGTTTTCCTGGGCTGGTTCAATCCAGGGATCTCCAAGGCGATCCATGTTTTGGGCAGTCAGGAAGCAGACGCATGCTGACATGTTGCAGCGGAGGGAAGAGCGCTTTGGGGTCAGGAGCGATTCACTGAGGTTGAGGTTGTGGTGCAGAGGCTGGAGAAGACAGCAGTAGCCTGATGTAGTGAGTGGTTGGAACCTTCTCAGATTAGATTCCCCCTCTCTCCATGTCACTTTGGATAAAGCCATCTGCCAAATGTAGTTGACATAAGTATTATATTTCATCATATATTATTATGACGTGAGTATGACTGGATTATTCTGCAACATCAGGGTGGAACAGCTATATCTGTGCTTCTCAAACTCTGTGATGAGGTTCCAGGGAAGATGAAGATTGGGAGGCTCGCGGGAGAGAAGGAGAGAAGCCCGTTGCTACAGAAGGAGAATTGGGTTGTAATAGGAGAAGGGACTTTCCTTTTTGAAACGGGGACCTGATTGCAAAAGTTGGAAAAGCTTTTGAGCTGCTGGGATTTCAACAGCCATTTGGGCTCCACATTTGGGTCTGTGCTTCCTGTTACGAGTAAAGCCTGTTCTGCTTTAATAACCAGATCTCACCAACTCAAATCTGTGTGGAACCTCTAAACAAGACGGCTGGGGAAGCGTAATAAAATGACAAACTACCGTCTCTCTTTATGCTAAGAGCACCTCGTTAGTTGACGGTTGGAAAAAGAAATGAAAGAAAGATTGTTTTGCGAAAAACATTTCATTCTCAACCTCTCAGCAGCTCAATGAAGCTGAATGATCCCACTCAAGCACTGCTGGATAAAGTCAAACGTCTTGGTAGCAAACATCAATCCTGTTTATGGCGGTTGGGCACGGGGATGTTTCCTCTCCGCTGTGTAGCACATCCCCTCACAGCCCAGGCCCAGAAAAGGACAAACGCAGAAGCAGTTTCTCTCTCGCTTGGAGCCACACAGCTGCCTCGCACACTCAGCCATGATTGATGTTGGACAATTTACCCGAGTGACTTTCATCCAGAGAATAAATTAGCCAAACATTTGGGGAATTAATGATGATTAAATGAATATCTGTGTCTTTCAAAATCATATCTCCACATGTATAGAAAATGACTAGACAGAATCTGCTCGTACAATGTATAAGTTTGCCTTGAAGATCTTTGCACACTACTGCATTTGATAACTTACCAAACTGCTGTGCAAAGGTAATAATGTACTGTAAGTACAGCATGTTAATTCTGCGAACACGGCACTCAACCGTCAACCAACAACACATATGTTTACAGTGTAAGTCCCCCTGGGCAAGTGATGAATTGTATATGACCAAGCAAGGAGCAAGGAGACCACAAATCTCAGTCTGAGATCAGTTTTTATCCATGAGGAATCATGAATCCCTGCTCCATTAAGCGTATTATGCATCTTGGTGAGCATTGCTGCTTGTTTCAAAGCGAGCCCTTCCAAATGGAGCCATGCTGAGACAATGGGGTCGTACCGGTGCTCGTCTCGGATGATGACATTGTCCATTTGCTGCTTTGACAAGCATGGGGGATGATGTATGGCGCGGGCTGTAAGCTGTTTGGGCACGGTTCACCTGCAGTGTGGCTGGGCACCTGCTCTCCGCAGGGCGCCTGCTCTCCGCAGGGCTGAGGAGGTACAGTTTGCTGCAAGCAGCGCAGAAGCGGCTTCATTCCTCCAGAGCGCCGGGCTCTGTCCACTCAGCTGCCCCCCAGCACGTCCTCCCAGCGCTGGGGAGAGGAGCCCCGGCTGGGCATGGCTCCACCCTGCCTCTACCCTCTCCCTGCCCTGCCAGGTCTCTACCCTGCCTCTACCGTCTCCCTGCCCTGCCAGGCCTTTACCCTGCCTCTACCCTCTCCCTGCCCTGCCAGGCCTTTACCCTGCCTCTACCCTCTCCCTGCCCTGCCAGGCCTCTACCCTGCCTCTACCCTCTCCCTGCCCTGCCAGATCTCTACCCTGCCTCTACCCTCTCCCTGCCCTGCCAGGCCTTTACCCTGCCTCTACCCTCTCCCTACCCTGCCAGGCCTCTACCCTGCCTCTACCCTCTCCCTGCCCTGCCAGGTCTCTACCCTGCCTCTACCCTCTCCCTGCCCTGCCAGGCCTCTACCCTGCCTCTACCCTCTCCCTGCCCTGCCTTTACCCTGCCTCTACCCTCTCCCTGCCCTGCCCTGCCAGGTCTCTACCCTGCCTCTACCCTCTCCCTGCTCTGCCAGGCCTCTACCCTGCCTCTACCCTCTCCCTGCCCTGCCAGATCTCTACCCTGCCTCTACCCTCTCCTGCCAGGCCTCTACCCTGCCTCTACCCTCTCCCTGCTCTGCCAGGCCTCTACCCTGCCTCTACCCTCTCCCTGCCCTGCCAGGCCTTTACCCTGCCTCTACCCTCTCCCTACCCTGCCAGGTCTCTACCCTGCCTCTACCCTCTCCCTGCCCTGCCAGGCCTTTACCCTGCCTCTACCCTCTCCCTGCCCTGCCAGGCCTTTACCCTGCCTCTACCCTCTCCCTACCCTGCCAGGTCTCTACCCTGCCTCTACCCTCTCCCTGCCCTGCCAGGCCTTTACCCTGCCTCTACCCTCTCCCTACCCTGCCAGGTCTCTACCCTGCCTCTACCCTCTCCCTGCCCTGCCAGGCCTCTACCCTGCCTCTACCCTCTCCCTGCCCTGCCAGGTCTCTACCCTGCCTCTACCCTCTCCCTGCCCTGCCAGGCCTCTACCCTGCCTCTACCCTCTCCCTGCCCTGCCTTTACCCTGCCTCTACCCTCTCCCTGCCCTGCCCTGCCAGGTCTCTACCCTGCCTCTACCCTCTCCCTGCTCTGCCAGGCCTCTACCCTGCCTCTACCCTCTCCCTGCCCTGCCAGATCTCTACCCTGCCTCTACCCTCTCCCTACCCTGCCAGGCCTCTACCCTGCCTCTACCCTCTCCCTGCCCTGCCTTTACCCTGCCTCTACCCTCTCCCTGCCCTGCCAGGTCTCTACCCTGCCTCTACCCTCTCCCTGCCCTGCCAGGCCTCTACCCTGCCTCTACCCTCTCCCTGCCCTGCCAGGCCTCTACCCTGCCTCTACCCTCTCCCTGCCCTGCCCTGCCAGGCCTCTACCCTGTCTCTACCCTCTCCCTGCCCTGCCCTGCCTCGGATGCCCACGCCCACCCGCTGGGGCTCCTCCTGCAAACTCCAAGTGCCAGCAGCCCCACAGAGGCTGGTGCTGCTCCTCCCACGCTGCCACCTGACTCCCTTACAAGGGGGAGGCCAAGTGTGATGTGGGAGAGAGGCCCACCTATGAAGGCAACAGCCGGATATCTCTATCAGACCAAGGCGGACGAGTCCAAATGCGGAAATGGTCCCAACTGGCATGATGTGAGTCTCCTTGAGAGCGTGGCAGAATGATGATTGCCTGTCACCAACTAACCCAAGGAGTGTGTTTGTTGAGACAACATTATTGTACACTGAACCCATAGCAACCGTAGACGTGTACAGACCACCAGCCAAACACTGCTGGCTGCCTGGAACAGCCGCACACTCCAGCCAACACAGACCGCCTCTCACAAACACCCCTCAGGGCTGTGGACCAGCAAGGGCTAACTGCTGGGGAACAGGGAAGCTAGTGTTAAACGTGTCGACAGGCTGTTGGTCTTTGCCCACTGTGTTATTAGTTAATCGTAGTTGTTGCTGTGTGTTGGGGGGGGGGGGGGGGGGGTGCAGTTGAGTGGGCCTAAGCATGTTTCAAGTCATCATGTCATGGTAATGTATTGGTGCAGTACTGTAGCAGGAGGTAATGTATTGCTGCAGTACTGTAGCAGGAGGTAATGTATTGGTGCAGTACTGTAGCAGGAGGTAATGTATTGGTGCAGTACTGTAGCAGGAGGTAATGTATTGGTGCAGTACTGTAGCAGGAGGTAATGTATTGATGCAGTACTGTAGCAGGAGGTAATGTATTGGTGCAGTACTGTAGCAGGAGGTAATGTATTGGTGCAGTACTGTAGCAGGAGGTAATGTATTGGTGCAGTACTGTAGCAGGAGGTAATGTATTGGTGCAGTACTGTAGCAGGAGGTAATGTATTGGTGCAGTACTGTAGCAGGAGGTAATGTATTGGTGCAGTACTGTAGCAGGAGGTAATGTATTGGTGCAGTACTGTAGCAGGAGGTAATGTATTGGTGCAGTACTGTAGCAGGAGGTAATGTATTGATGCAGTACTGTAGCAGGAGGTAATGTATTGGTGCAGTACTGTAGCAGGAGGTAATGTATTGGTGCAGTACTGTAGCAGGAGGTAATGTATTGGTGCAGTACTGTAGCAGGAGGTAATGTATTGGTGCAGTACTGTAGCAGGAGGTAATGTATTGGTGCAGTACTGTAGCAGGAGGTAATGTATTGGTGCAGTACTGTAGCAGGAGGTAATGTATTGATGCAGTACTGTAGCAGGAGGTAATGTATTGGTGCAGTACTGTAGCAGGAGGTAATGTATTGGTGCAGTACTGTAGCAGGAGGTAATGTATTGGTGCAGTACTGTAGCAGGAGGTAATGTATTGGTGCAGTACTGTAGCAGGAGGTAATGTATTGGTGCAGTACTGTAGCAGGAGGTAATGTATTGATGCCAATAGGGAAATTGCTGAGGTGCTGCAGGAAAGAAGAGGAAATACATTTGTAAATAAAAAACAGGTTACCGATACAAAATACAAGAGGAAAAGAAGATATAGAAAATACAAACGTGCAAAATACCCAAAACTAAAACTACACAGGTTGTACAAGGTGAACAAAACAGGATTAAATCATAGGGTATGAAACTATTAAACTAACTACTATGTACATAGCAATTCAGGTTACACACAGGGGTAGTACACATTATGTACGAAACAATTTACTGTTTGCATACTGCATATATACTGTATTCATGAATGCATATGTATAATATATATATTATATATGAATACAGATTTTGAAAATGACCATAAAATGCAAATTGTCAACCAAGCCTGAGATAGTTTCTCCCAGCCGCACCAGGCCTCCTCGATGGGGGAGGAGATGGGGGAGGCAGGCAGACCTTCTCTTAGTGCCTCTGATGGGAGGGAGGCAGACCTTCTCTTAGTGCCTCTGATGGGGAGGGAGGCAGACCTTCTCTTAGTGCCTCTGATGGGGAGGGAGGCAGACCTTCTCTTAGTGTCTCTGATGGGAGGGAGGCAGACCTTCTCTTAGTGCCTCTGATGGGGAGGGAGGCAGGCAGACCTTCTCTTAGTGTCTCTGATGGGGAGGGAGGCAGACCTTCTCTTAGTGCCTCTGATGGGGAGGGAGGCAGGCAGACCTTCTCTTAGTGTCTCTGATGGGGAGGGAGGCAGACCTTCTCTTAGTGCCTCTGATGGGGAGGGAGGCAGACCTTCTCTTAGTGCCTCTGATGGGGAGGGAGGCAGACCTTCTCTTAGTGCCTCTGATGGGGAGGGAGGCAGGCAGACCTTCTCTTAGTGTCTCTGATGGGAGGGAGGCAGACCTTCTCTTAGTGCCTCTGATGGGGAGGGAGGCAGACCTTCTCTTAGTGTCTCTGATGGGAGGGAGGCAGACCTTCTCTTAGTGCCTCTGATGGGAGGGAGGCAGACCTTCTCTTAGTGCCTCTGATGGGAGGGAGGCAGACCTTCTCTTAGTGCCTCTGATGGGAGGGAGGCAGGGAGGTTGATGGCTCCTGCTGGAAGTAGGTCCCGCTGCTGTGGATGATTGGTCCGGCGACAATGATAGATGGCATTTCCTGGGGCCCCAGAGGACCCCGCTGTGTTGTAGCTGACACTCGGGTGTCCAGCTCCATGCCTGTCTCCATGTCGCATCGTGAAAGGACCTGCAACCGTCGCCAGAGCAGAATGCAGATCATCCAATGTCAAATCCCTCCGAGATCCAGACCAGAGCGGCCGGTGAACCGTGAAAAGCGCTTGTGGGACTTATTTAAAGGTGCAGTGTGTCAGGGGGCGATTGGATACCACGTTTTATTGGGGGGTGAAGCCTCTAGGGTGTGGAAACCTTCCGCTTGGCTGATGCAGTATGTAGGAGTGCATGAAGAAAGGAGGGAACTGTCTCTGAATATAGAGGAGGGACAACGGGAAGTTCCCTATCCTGTCGGAATCTTAAGTGTTCAATTAGAGTAGAGATCATGCTGCAGGGTTTGTGTCCTGAAGCCATTTAGAGCCACACCTCTAGCACTGACTAAGACTGCATGCAGTGGGATGTAACGTGGGAAAAACAGAGAGAAAGAGAGAGAGAGAGAGAGAGAGATAGGGACTGAAAGAGAGAGAGGGACAGAAAGAGAGAGAGAAATATATATATATATATAGAGAGAGAGAGAGAGAGAGAGAGAGAGAGAGAGAGAGAGAGAGAGAGAGAGAGAGAGAGAGATAGGGACTGAAAGAGAGAGAGGGAAAGAAAGAGAGATGGAAAGAGAGAGAGAGTGAGATGGATTACCCGGGAAGTGGAATTTTACAATAATTGGCCTGGTTGTCTCTGCATTCAATTCCGACCACTGGACAGTCTTTGGCTGGCGTTTCATTATCCAGGACAGGAATTGTCACCATAATGAATTCATCAATGTGGTGAAAGATAAATGGCTCAACAAGAGTTGAAGGACAGAGGGGTGTGGGTATCTATTTAATCTGATGTTGGGAAGAAAAAAAATTATATAATATTTATTAGAGAAAAGAGGCAGCTTAGACTGTACGGACATCTTTTTCAATTTAGCCTGTTTCAAATATTAATGGGGACATGATTTGACCTATTCAGAAGACATGTCCCATGCAATGAGAGAGTCGTCTCATTTAGTGAGAACAGACCTTCAGCCCTGTTCTACCTTCCCATACGGGACAAGATGAACAATGAATATTAAAAAAGCCTGCGATTGCATTTTCTATCCCTCCTCACAGAGGACCTTTGTCAGTCAGTCCTCCTGGTGGAAAATGCAAACCCTCACGTAACACAGGTACAACGTTAGGATTTGTACAATATGTACTGTATGGGATGTGTTTAGTATGTACTATGTTTAATGTGATTAGTATGTACTGTGGATGTGTTTAGTATTTACTGTGGATGTGTTTAGTATTTACTGTGGATGTGTACAGTATGTACTGTGTGGGATGTGTTTAGTATGCACTGTATGGGATGTGTACAGTATGTACTGTGTGGGATGTGTTTAGTATGCACTGTATGGGATGTGTACAGTATGTACTGTGTGGGATGTGTTTAATATGCACTGTATGGGATGTGTACAGTGTGTACTGTGTGGGATGTGTTTAGTATGCACTGTATGGGATGTGTACAGTATGTACTGTGTGGGATGTGTTTAGTATGCACTGTATGGGATGTGTACAGTGTGTACTGTGTGGGATGTGTTTAGTATGCACTGTATGGGATGTGTACAGTATGTACTGTGTGGGATGTGTTTAGTATGCACTGTATGGGATGTGTACAGTGTGTACTGTGTGGGATGTGTTTAGTATGCACTGTATGGGATGTGTACAGTGTGTACTGTGTGGGATGTGTTTAGTATGCACTGTATGGGATGTGTACAGTGTGTACTGTGTGGGATGTGTTTAGTATGCACTGTATGGGATGTGTACAGTGTGTACTGTGTGGGATGTGTTTAGTATGCACTGTATGGGATGTGTACAGTGTGTACTGTGTGGGATGTGTTTAGTATGCACTGTATGGGATGTGTTCAGTGTGTACTGTGTGGGATGTGTTTAGTATGCACTGTATGGGATGTGTACATTATGTATTGTGTGGGATGTGTTTAGTATGCACTGTATGGGATGTGTACATTATGTACTGTGTGGGATGTGTTTAGTATGCACTGTATGGGATGTGTACATTATGTATTGTGTGGGATACTGCAAAGTACAGCAGAATATCAATGATCGTAATAATTTAGTTCTCAACAGTATTTTGGTGGTTATAGTCAGGGAACAGTCTATATGTACGAGCTAAATCACAAAGTAACCACATATTAGCTACCAGGCAAGCTTAATAATAAAATTACAAACTACAATGCAACAATAACATCTCAATTACTTAGATACACTGCAACAATAACATCTTGATTAGCGCTGTGAATCTACAGTGCAGCAAAAACAACATTTGAAGACTTTCTCTTTGATAGTTTGGTTCTTTGGCTCTAACAACTATTGACAATGGTAGAAAAGAGTTCTCAATCAGAAAAAAAGGAATCTTGTTCTGTGCATGGATCCTACAGGATTTGTCATTTCATAAGAGTAGTTTATGTAAAGTATGCAATTGGGGTGTTACCTGTGTAAAGTGTACACTAGGATTGGTAGGTATGTAAAGTGTTGTGGTGGAAATTTAGAATACCATACTTGGTTATGTGTTTTATATATAAGGAATGTGTTTTAAAGAAGCTTAATACAGTAAAGGTTGATTCAGCTCATTTGGCAGAGAGGCCATCTGCAGTTTATAACACCTAACTAGGAGACAGGAACTCTAGAGAACTGGGAGAGGTCTTGTCACCTGGGGAGAGAGACAGTTGTTCTGAAGATAATGTAAATTCAACTGTATTGTCATTGTGATAAGATAGAACTGTTGATGTAGCAGCTCTGACCTTTTGGCTAAGGAGATTGTGTCCTGTGTCCTGTTTGGGTATAATTAAAAGGTACCTTTATTATCCTCATCTAGAGAGGGAGCTGGGACATCAAAGAACTGTGGGACACTTGGTATGGAGTCAAACTGTCACTGAGCAGGGCTGACCAATCACAGAGTTTGCTACATTGATCGATTGACCAACAGAGTAACCATTTGTTCTAAGTTTATATAAGGCAGAGTTTTAGGGTTTGGCTTTATCACTCTTACGAACGACTTGTGGCTAGCACCCCGTGCGTAATGACTGATCCAGAGTACTCTGTTAATTCTTGATTTGTACAAACTAAATACATTTTATTGAAACCGCCATCATGACTCTTCAAATCTACACAGTGCCACTTGAATTCTCCCATTGCAAGTGTGCGGTATCTAGAGTGTTTCCTTGTGTTTTACAGTAACACACGTTGACAGAGGCTGTCGTCTGTGCCTCATTCACGCCCCCGGGACTCTGCTTTGGATGGACATACACCTGCTCTGTTCAAAGGGAAGGGATTAGCTAGGTTCCAGTTTGCTAGTCAGTGTTGAGCATTGCTTTTACTAAATCATGCTTCTCTGGTTTCACATGACCCAGAATACAGTGCAGCAGAAAGGAAGCAAAGAAACAGTCTCATGTTTGAGAGAGTAGAAAACTAGGTATTAAAGTTGCATTCAAGTGGAACAGAGTGAAAGTGAAGGACAACCACATCAATTATGTAACTCCCAAACAAAAAATTGCAGAAGAGGACTTCGAAGCTCAAGAAGAATGGCAGTGGTAGAGAAGCAGTACTTTTCTCAGTCTGTTTGCTCTTGAGAACACATTTTATTCTGAAAACCATATAGCGTATGACACCAGACACAGATTTAGATGTACAATATTCGGTCAAACTTCTATAGTTGTCCTTGATAAAGTTTGAGTTTAGGAAGAAGGAATTATAGGAGAGTCTCGTTTTCCAAGTAACAGAACGTTGAGAATTTAAAAACTTGTTTTGGCAAGCATTTGTGTTATATGTAGGCCTACTATATGTCTGTCTTGGAGACTGAAAACTCTCCGGTCCCTATTTTAACAATCTGAAACGCAAGTATCTAAACGCAAAGCGCAAGTAACTTTGTGGGCGGGACTCCTGCGCTGTTGCTGTTATACCGGCGGGATAAACCATAGATATATATAAACACTAGGGGCCCGATCTTGCACCCAGCGCAATTGACTTTGTCAACGACGCAAGTATCATTCCTAGTTTGCACTCGACGCAAAGCGGACTTTTCCCTCCACAGACGCACGTCGAAATGACCTTGCGCTCCCGTGGGCGGTTCAGCGAAAAAGGAGGCGTGTTCCGGCGCAAACGTTCCCTGGTGCTATTTTGCAGTTTGCGAAAAACAATTCCGCCACTGACCAGGAAAAACGTGGTCTAAAGTCAATGGCGCATTATTCAGATGCTATTTTAAGGGCGCAAGCTTGGTCCGTGCACACTGCTGGCGAGGCCAGGGTCTTCTTTCTGCGAAGCTACGTTACATTGTTTTGATTTATGGCGTGTTACATATCTTCAATGATTATAAAAAGATTTTCATGAGAAATCTCTATGTATGTGAACATGATTTGTAACAATTGTGGCAATTTTCTCCCACGCCTGTTTAACCGAAGCTAATTTGGGTGGGTTTCTTCTCCCATCTCCATCAGAATCAGAATTCGGTTTATTCGCCATGTAGCCTATGTTACACAAACACGGAATTTACTGTGGCAGGAAGGTGCAAACAATAAACATATACGGGTCTTAAATTAAGTAAAAAGTACAATAGTTAAACTAATTCCAAGAACTAAACAATTTAAAAAATAAAATATAGGGTAGGCTATATAAAAATAAGAATAAGAATTTGAATGAGCAGCATGAGCGGGCAATTTAGTGCAATGAGAAAACTGCTCTGCCTTTCCCATACAATGTCACTTATCTATCTGTTACAACCCTGACTAGAACGTCGGTCTCCTTGGCTGTGAACCGCTCCTGGCGTGCGCCTGGCAAATCCGCCGTTATAATAGCAATCCGCCATGGAACAAGCGCTGCTCTTAAAGGGAATGTGAGATGACGCTCTGATTGGTTTATTGCACGTTACGCCCAAACCACACCCATTAGTAATGTAGCTACTTCGGACCTACCCATTTTAGATTTGCGCCAGGCGCAAAGTCATTTATCCCGCCGGCAAAATAGCAACCTAGCCGGAGTCCCGCCCACAAAGTTACTTGCGCTTTGCGTTTTGATACTTGTGTTTCAGATCGTCAAAATCGGGGGGTAGATGTCTTACGGCGGAGTCTAGAACGTCCGCACATGGCGGCCATTTTGCTACAGGCAACTCGCTCACCCATAACATTGTGTTGATGCTACATGTACTTTTTAAATGACCATAACTTGCTCAATTTTCAACCGATTTTGAAACGGTTTGGTTTGTTATCAACGTCAGATATGTCGTTATGCCACTGCATACTTCTATTCTGTTAAAAAAAAAAAAACATAATTCTTCATAAGTATGCAGTGGCATACCGACATCTCTGACGTTGATAACAAACCAAACCGTTTCAAAATCGGTTGAAAATTGAGCAAGTTATGGTCATTTAAAAAGTAAATGTAGCATCAACACAATGTTATGGGTGAGCGAGTTGCCTGTAGCAAGATGGCCGCCATATGCGGACGTTCGACTCCGTTGTCCGGCAACGCGGACGAGACATCTAGTGTTTATATATATCTATGGGATAAACGACTTCAAAAATCAAACATGGGTTGGGCTGAAGTAGCTATATTACTAATGAGTGTGGTTTGGCGTAACGTGCAATAAACCAATCAGAGCGTCATCTCACATTCCCTTTAAGAGCAGGCAGAGCAGTTTTCTCTTGCACTAAGTTGGCCACTAATGCTGCTCATTCAAATTCTTAGTCTTATTTTTTAATATATTTTTCAAATTTTTATATTTAAAAATGGTTTAGTTATTAGAATTAGTTTAACCATTGTACTTTTTTACTTAATTTAAGACCCGTACATGTTTATTGTTTGCACCTCCTGCCACAGTAAATTCCGTGTTTGTGTAACATACATGGCGAATAAACCGAATTCAGATTCTGATTCTGATGGAGATGGGAGAAGAAACCCAGCCAAATTAGCTTCGGTTAAACAGGCGTGCGAGGAAATTGCCACAATTGTTACAAATCAAGTTCACATAGAGATTTCTCATGAAAATCTTTTTAATCATTGAGATAAAAGAAATGTAACACAGCCATACAATAAATCAAAACAATGTAACGTAGCTTCGCAGGAAGAAGACCCTGGCCTCTCCAGCAGTGCGCACGGGCCAAGCATGCGCCCTTAAAATAGCATCTGAATAACGCAGCCAATTGATTTATACGTTTTGCCTGGTCTGTGGCGGAATTGATTTTCTGAAACTGCAAAATAGCACCAGGGAACTTTTGCGCCGGAACACGCCTCCTTTTTTCGCTGAACCGCCCACGGGAGCGCAAAGTAATTCTCTAATTTACCGACGTTCGTCTGTGGAAGGATAAATCCTGCTTTGCGTCGAGTGCAAACTAAGAATGATACTTGCGTCGTTGACAAAGTCAATTGCACTGGGTGCAAGATAAGGCCGTCCACCTGTTTCTACACTGTGGGCCTCATGTACGTACATTTGCAAACATAGCGTTTTTAGCGCCATGGCCAACCCGCACATTGAGCACCTGCAGTTCATCGGGTAATCTGCGCATTTCTCCGCCCACTATACCGTAAATTGCGAGCATTTAAACGCGCAATTGAATGGGCCTCCTTCTCTCTTCATATCATGGATCAGCCACCAAAGTCAAAACAGCAAAAACAAAGATTTAGTGATAACGAAATTGATGTGCTTGTTCATGAGGTAACAGCGATTTTGAATATTATACAAGGCCGGAATTCCACACCGACACAAAAAAATGCAATCTGGACCGAAATTACAAATTCCAGTAAGTGTAATATTGCATGGCTGCTTAATCTGTAACGCGTAATGATTTTGTGTTCACTCAACTGGAAAAGTGTGATCCTTGTGGCAAAAAGCCTTTCAGATCGTCTCCTTGGCCTATGTCTTCGTCTTGCTCGGATTACTGCTGTCATTTCACCAGGAGGCATATGCATTTTAAGAGCTTTTAAGAGCAGCAGAATTTTCACCGCAAAATACATGGCCGGTTTTTGTACATACCGCGGAATACACAATTAGGCGCACTTTACGCATCCCCTCCCATCTCTTTATGGGAAACTCCCACTTTCCCCTTGACCCTCCCGTGAATGCATATGCATGACACAGAAAAGCGCAATTTGCCATTTTCAGTTCCCGCGACAGGCAGTCTGCGCTTTTACCTCAGTGCGGCATGTTTGTACATACCTCGCCATGCTTTGATGCGCAAATTGCGAAACAAATACGCCTGAAGTGGGCGCAAAAGCGTTAGTAGGCCTACATGAGGCCCTGTCTCTCTTACTCATTTTGGATACCTTGTTTTCTCTCTCCTAATTTCTTTTCCTTCATCCCCTCCCTCAGGTGCTTGCTGAGGACTCAGCGCTGGGGCCCTGTGCTTGTTTGTTGACAGCTCCACACTGGGCTGACCAGGCCTCTTCACACGCAGCCGTCATCTCATTAATTACTTTCTTATTTCCCTCTCTTCCAGCGCTCGGGTCTTCAGGAACCTCCCTTGGCTCGTAGAGCAGCATTATCCCTCTGCTCGTAGTCTGAGTTCCGTTCCTCCGCCGTACGCTGCCGTAGCTACGTTCCCCACTCGTAACCTAGCTACATCCCGGCCCCTCCCCTCGTACGCCAGCTCTACCCCTCCCCTCGTACGCCAGCTCTACCCCTCCCCTCGTACGCCAGCTCTACCCCTCCCCTCGTACGCCAGCTCTACCCCTCACCTCGTACGCCAGCTCTACCCCTCCCCTCGTACGCCAGCTCTACCCCTCCCCTCGTACGCCAGCTCTACCCCTTCCTCGTACGCCAGCTCTACCCCTCACCTCGTACGCCAGCTCTACCCCTTCCTTGTACGCCAGCTCTGCTCGTTCACTCGTACGCCAGCATCCCTTCCTCCTGTCCTAGAAATCCGCTGTTGCTATGTGTTGAGCGAGTTCTGAGGTCGTAACTTGTTCAGGACCAGGGCGAACCCTTCCCTCCTTCTCTCCCTTCCTCCCTGACAGTCCACCAAGCCAGGTGGGCCGCTGACTCCTGCTGAGATGACGTTCCTTCCCCTGATGCGAGTAATCATTATTCTGAAGCAGTGAGAGGTGTTTGTCGGTTGTGTTTAATTGTTCTCCCTATGGTGCACAGAGCAGCTAATTAAATTGTTCTGTCAGTGACATTTCTATTGCTAAAAGGTCACACTGAGCTGACTTTTTCTTTGCAGATATTTATCAGTTATGGGCCACCGGGCCATTGTGTGGCTTAGCTAAGAGGTAAATGTTGTAATTGTGTTATTCATTATTAAAAAAATTGTTTCCAATGCAGTAATCTTCAGATACTTTTCAAAGCCAACAAATGTGAAGTTTTAGCAATACTCCATGCTGTACAACTTATTTTTTAATGATAAAAAAAAAATGAAAGGGGCATTTTAGGCAATTAGGAAACTTATGTGGCCTGCAACCCAACACACACACACACACCACATCTCCCACCCCCTATGTCCCCTGCAGTGAGGGTCACATGAAGGCAGTTACGCCCTTTCTAAACTAGACTGAGAGATACATGCCCAGTTCTCAGGGTGCAGCCATTGTAGTTGTATCCATACTTGGCAAGGCAGCTTCCTGCCTGGTTGAAAGTCTTCATTCAGCCTCCTGTTGGAGCATCGCCAGGGATCTGCCTCCCCCCCCCCCTCACTCCTCCTCGCCCCTCCTCCCCCCTCCCCCCCCCCTCCCTCCTCCTCGCCCCTCCTCCCCACTCCCCCTCCCCCCCCTCCTCCTCCCCCCCCCCCCCCCCTCCTCCTCGCCCCCCCTCCTCGCCCCTCCTCCCCCCCCCCCTCCCTCCTCCTCGCCCCTCCTCCCCCCTTCTCCCCCCTCCCTCCTCCTCCCCCCTCCTCGTCCTTTCAGTCTATTTCTGCTGCAAACGGCTGAGCTGCAAACACACACAGAGTGAGGAACGGCTGATAGATCTGAATTTAACTTTACAACTCAGCCCAATGTTTGCCGTATCTGTTTCTGAGAAACACTGAGCCTGCAAATATACAAATCACATGGATCTAAAATGGGATAAACACTGGCTGGCTGGCTGGCTGACTGGATGGTTTACTGGCTTGCTGGCTGGCTGGTTTACTGACTGGCTGACTGGATGGTTTACTGGCTGGATGACTGGTTGAATGACTGGATGGATGGATGGTTTACTGGATGGTTTACTGGCTGGCTGGCTGACTGGCTAGATGGTTTACTGGGTGGCTGGTTTACTGGCTGGCTAGATGGTTTACTGGCTGGCTGACTGGATGAATGACTGGATGGTTTACTGGCTGGCTGGTTTATTGGCTGGATGGATGGTTTACTGGATGGATGATTGGTTTACTGCCTGACTACTGACTTTGTTTGGGTACATTTACGGTTTGGTATTATAGTTGTTGTTCAGAAACAAGCAATTAGAGTATTGATTGCATTTCATTTAATTACCTAACATATTTAAACACACTTATGTCCTGTATAGTCAAAAACGTTAGCATACGTTTGCTATTTGTTTCAAGTGCTGAGTGTTTGTGTTTGTTACAACGCAAGATAAAGTTCTCATTCTTAGACAGAACCTTGTCACTGTCAAATGAGAAATTAAACACATAAAAGCCTATTTGTGAAATGATTACAGCAGCTGCTACTGGCAAAGATGGAGGAAGATAGAGGAGAATAGATGCTAAGACATATGAGGGTGTTTTTCCTGTGTTGGAATAATAAATGGCTCCACTATTAACATGCTCTGCACATCTCCCTAGTGCAACAATGCCAGGTCCTCATATATCAGAGCCAAAACAGGCCACAGAAAAACAATGCAGGACGGGGGGGTGTGTGTGTGTGTGGGGGGGGGGCACTGGACCTAGCAAAGGATGTCAGCCCTGTGGTGGGGTGAAGCTACCAGAGATGGAAGGGAGAGAGGGAGAGAGGGGGGTGGAGGGGGAGTAAAAAAGGAAAAGAGACGGAGGTAGGAGGGAGGGAGAGGTAGGTGGGATGTAAGGGGGTAGGAGGGAGAGGTAGGTGGGATGTAAGGGGGTAGGAGGGAGAGGTAGGTGGGATGTAAGGGGGCAGGAGGGAGAGGTAGGTGGGATGTAAGGGGGCAGGAGGGAGAGGTAGGTGGGATGTAAGGGGGTAGGAGGGAGAGGTAGGTGGGATGTAAGGGGGTAGGAGGGAGAGGTAGGTGGGATGTAAGGGGGCAGGAGGGAGAGGTAGGTGGGATGTAAGGGGGTAGGAGGGAGAGATAGGTGGGATGTAAGGGGGTAGGAGGGAGAGGTAGGTGGGATGTAAGGGGGTAGGAGGGAGAGGTAGGTGGGATGTAAGGGGGTAGGAGGGAGAGGTAGGTGGGATGTAAGGGGGTAGGAGGGAGAGGTAGGTGGGATGTAAGGGGGTAGGAGGGAGAGGTAGGTGGGATGTAAGGGGGTAGGAGGGAGAGGTAGGTGGGATGTAAGGGGGTAGGAGGGAGAGGTAGGTGGGATGTAAGGGGGTAGGAGGGAGAGGTAGGTGGGATGTAAGGGGGTAGGAGGGAGAGGTAGGTGGGATGTAAGGGGGTAGGAGGGAGAGGTAGGTGGGATGTAAGGGGGCAGGAGGGAGAGGTAGGTGGGATGTAAGGGGGTAGGAGGGAGAGGTAGGTGGGATGTAAGGGGGTAGGAGGGAGAGGTAGGTGGGATGTAAGGGGGTAGGAGGGAGAGGTAGGTGGGATGTAAGGGGTAGGAGGGGGGAGAGGTAGGTGGGATGTAAGGGGGTAGGAGGGAGAGGTAGGTGGGATGTAAGGGGGTAGGAGGGAGAGGTAGGTGGGATGTAAGGGGGTAGGAGGGAGAGGTAGGTGGGATGTAAGGGGGCAGGAGGGAGAGGTAGGTGGGATGTAAGGGGGTAGGAGGGAGAGGTAGGTGGGATGTAAGGGGGTAGGAGGGAGAGATAGGTGGGATGTAAGGGGGTAGGAGGGAGAGGTAGGTGGGATGTAAGGGGGTAGGAGGGAGAGGTAGGTGGGATGTAAGGGGGTAGGAGAAGAGAAAAAGGAAGAGAGAAGGGTTATGGGAAGAGATAGGCAAAAATATGTGTGTATATAACATATGAGCAAAAGAGTGAGAATACAGTATATAAAAATGTATATACTGTACGTGTGTATATATACGGAAAGATAATATAGAGAAAAAGAGAGAGACATAAATAATTATGCAATGTGTGGTGTACAATCTGTTTCTCCCAGTCGGAATTCCGAGCACGTATCCACTAACTCTGCTGGGTAAATGGGTCAAAAGGGTGGCGTTTCAAAATATTACAAGATTATCATTCTCTCTCTCTGTCTCTCTCTCTGGCTCTCTCCTTCTCATTCTCTTTCTGTCTGTACCTCTCTCGCCCTCTCATACTCTCTGTCCCTCGCTATTCTCTTAGGTCTGGAAGGAATTTGTACAGCAGAGTCAAATCTGGATATTGAAATTTCATGACACCGGATGAAATGGTTGATCGCTGAAGGCCATCGTAACTGATATGAAACTACCATCTCACTGTCTGGGTTTTATGTAAAACCAAAATATACACCATCTCATGTTGTAAATATTCATATGGGAATTAATATAAATGTGAATTTCAATCTCTTTTTATTGCCATGCATCAAAAACCATTAACCAAGTTGGACTCTAATGTGCGACACTCTAGTTTCCTTGGTAATGATTAAGTATATAATGTACATCACCTCCCCAGACAAGCAAGACAAAAAAATACCTCTTTCATTTAGAAATGCTGCTATGTGTAAAAAATTTAAAGTATCAAGAATCCTCTAAAAGGTCACATAATTAAGCGTGAGCAGAGTTAGGCCTGATTGCCTGGCCTTTCCTCTGCTGTGTCTGTCCATCACTGCCATGGCTGCTCTCAGTGCAACCGAGACTGCAGAAGCAGTCTGTTTCTCTGTCACAGCGTCCAACACAGTAGAATATGTTGGAGCTACAATATCCTGACTGCTATGAGTCATGCACACCAGATCCACAGCAGAACCACAGTGCCCCCTAGCCCAGCGCTCTATATAGTCTGACTGGTGATGAACCAGCTCTATATAGTCTGACTGGTGATGAACCAGCTCTATATAGTCTGACTGGTGATGAACCAGCTCTATATAGTCTGACTGGTGATGAACCAGCTCTATATAGTCTGACTGGTGATGAACCAGCTCTATATAGTCTGACTGGTGATGAACCAGCTCTATATAGTCTGACTGGTGATGAACCAGCTCTATATAGTCTGACTGGTGATGAACCAGCTCTATATAGTCTGACTGGTGATGAACCAGCTCTATATAGTCTGACTGGTGATGAACCAGCTCTATATAGTCTGACTGGTGATGAACCAGCTCTATATAGTCTGCTCTGGTGATGAACCAGCTCTATATAGTCTGACTGGTGATGAACCAGCTGTATATAGTGTTATTGTTGCACTGTAGTTGAGATGCTAATATTGCCGTTCCTTGAACGACTGGACAAAGCACCCCTGATCCTTGAAGTCCGCTGTCCTTTCAATAAGCACTTTGTTGGTATATTGTATTGGATGAAAGCATCTCCTAAATGAATAGAATGTAAAACATGCTCAAAGGAGAATCCCTTGTGTGAGGAGTGGTGAGGTCAGACAAACACTAACCCAAACCCAAACAGCACGTGACCATGTGTGTGGAGTGGTGAGGTCAGACAAACACTAACCCTAACCCAAACAGCACGTGACCATGTGTGAGGAGTGGTGAGGTCAGACAAACACTAACCCTAACCCAAACAGCACGTGACCATGTGTGAGGAGTGGTGAGGTCAGACAAACACTAACCCTAACCCAAACAGCACGTGACCATGTGTGTGGTTGTTGTCCTCAGATGTATTGTGGCATTGGGGATGAACTCAGGCACCGTCTAACTATAGCAACACCTTCATCATGAGATCAACAGGATGGTAGCCTAGCTTTCGAAGGCACCAGGGGAGGAGACATAACTAATAACCTACAGAGTTGAGCGTAGATCAGAGATCCTGTTCTGCTGACTAAGGTGCGTTCTGAGGAAGACAGTCTTGCTCGTCTCACCAAAGCCCCTTCTGTGGAACAGCTTTAAACACCTGGGTGAGGCTCTACATTAACACATAAACAGGAATAAACAGGAAAAGTTTTTCTATGGAATGTCAGCTCTTTTTGTTGTGATTCCTCCTTCCTGCAAACAAGACGAGAAAGTTGTTCACGAACACATAAATGCACTCGCCGATGTTCTTTACTATATGAATGTTAATATATTTTATTGGCGGGCAAATGAGTAATTAGGTGGCAGAAAACGGATGGATAAAAAGGTGTCTGTGAGAAGGTATAGATTCTCTCCATGTCAGCTGCAGCCACATCGCTTCCTCCACCAGACAAACATCACGCCTCCCTTCCCATGGTGCATCTCTGTGTGGAGCTGTAAACGAGGCCGCAGGTTATCTGAGCGAGTCATGACACCATCTGGCTGCTCTCCTATTGGAGGGAGGGCAGGGGGGCTGACCCCTAAGCCTTCATTTCCACGAGGTGGGAAGCAGGTTTAACCTTCGCAGCGTGGAGAGCCATGCTCGCCAGGAGGCCTGGAGAGCTGGTAATGGCAGCACAATGAGAGTGATTTATTCAGCGGGTGCTAATGTCAGAGTCGAACACCATGCTCATGTAACACGCTTTGCCAAATTGCCTTATTTGAGCCTCCAACGCAGGTTCTTTTGATCACATCCGATGTTTTCGTCGATTCAAAGCGATTGCAGAGAACACAGGCGATACACGTTATCGAAAAACATTCCTGTTCCTTCAGCTCCAAGAGCTCTACAGTAGCTCTCGGGCCGTAACTCTCGTGGAACCAGTAGCCAATGTATGTATTTTCTTGGAGGAGAGGAGCAGGTTATGTAACGAGCAAGGCCCATCTCCCAGACCCCTCCTGGGGTGGAACGTGGTGACCCTGGCAGGCTGATTCATGTGCTAGCCACTCGGAGACATGGCCAGTCCCTGTCCAATTACTATGCCCAAACACACCAGGGGAATCCTTGCTACACTGCACACAAGTGACTGACTCACTCTTTCTACCCCCTGCCCCCCCACACCCCATATTAACCCCTACCTACACACCCCCACCCGCTGCCTGCCCCCTCCGCAGGGAGGGAAAGGAAGGGAGACAGAGAGAGAGGGAGGGAAGGAGACAGACAGAGGGAGGGAGGGAGGGAGGTGGAGGGAAGGAGACAGAGAGAGGGAGGGAGGAAGATGGAGGGCCAGGGGGTTCACATACTCTAACTAGGTCACAAAGAAGCTACGCTTGATCTCCTGTCCGTCGCCATCCAGGAGAGCAGTCTCTTTCGGTCTTCAATTATTTCTTCTTCTTTATTGGGAGGGAGTAGAGATGGGTGGCGGCAGAGGGGGATGGGGGTGAATGTTTCACGTCGAATCAGGGTCATGTTGAAACCGTCCTTTTGCAAACGGCTGGATGTTCACAGAGAATCACATCAGTGATCCGGGCGGCTTCAGGTACATCTGATCAGAAAAGCTCCTGTGGTTGTGGATTTGTGTGGATGGCCCACGTGCGGATCCTGGTGCTTCAACCATCACATCGGAGAAGGTACTGACAGCCAGTGATTGTCAGTAGGAGATAAAGCTGCAGTGAGCAATGCTAGGTTTCCGTGACCTCCAGCCGCCAGGGCAGGTCTGGTGTTACACATCACTGGACGGAGCAGGGAATGGCTTGCAGCTACTGCATGTTCATTAGTTAGGCTGTGTGTGTGTGTTTTTGTGAGTCTGTCTGTTGAATGAGCAGTCGCCAGTTAAAGGAACTCTCCAAGGTGCTGAAGAAAAAATTGTTTTTTTTCCCTCATTAATTTCATCTGGCAGAAATAGAGTAGATTAATATAGAAATGCTCAAATTACCTATTATTGACTCTCATTTCTTTCTCTTCTATTCAAGAAGCGTATGACTAGGTACCTTGGTGATAATCAATTCTATGTATATAGCAAACCATGTTTGTGTTCAAGCAAACAACAAATGAGACAGGTAGTTGTGTTGATCGTTATGCTAACAGGGGTTGATATAGACTACAGGCAGATAAAGATTTGACTTAACTTAATTACATTCTTGAAACAACTGACACAATGTCGCTTAGATGAAACCATTTGCATTTTAGAATCAAGGTTGTTATGTTTTACTCTTAAAGTGCCTCTTATCTCCCTGTTTCTCTGTGTCAGCTTCTGTAGCATCCCAGAAATTGGAAGTTGTCAAAAGTTAATTGTTTATTAATAATTTATTTTAGGTACAATCAATTTGAATTCCAGTGTTTGTCTAAGAAGGGGTATTGTTTTAGTGCATTCCAGCTTCAAATTAAACAATTTGACACACAACACGTATATATATATATATATATATATATATATATGTGTGTGTATCCGGATCAATTTTTAATCAGAAAACGTTTCTCCCTTGCATGCTGAGTTATCCAGACTTGAATCACAATTAGTCTATTGCATTTTATTTAGTCTTGTTTGGAATTAGTTTAACTCGATCGAGTCTCAAATGTGTCATTTGATGTAAACCTTCTGCAGAGTGCAATGTAATAGCCAAGGCTACCTATCTGTAACATAAGTCTTGCAAAGTGGCTTAATTAAACACAATATCTTATCTAGTAATGAAGGTTTAATTTTGGTGTTATTGAGTTGAATCACAAGGATTACCAATTAGTTTATAAAAGAAAGATCCACTAAGCCCGTAATGCCAAGATGCTAACAGTCTGTCTCCTTGCTGTCTTGCAGTAGGCTACATGCAATACAGCTATCACAAGAGCTAACACAAACAGTGGCATGAGGTTAGCAAGAGGCTAGCTCTCTTAGAGAATTACTTCTCTGTCATTTGGAATTATGACAGAGAGAGAGACTGTCTGCTGGGTCCAGCTGCACTGTCCTAAGTTTTCAATGCCATCAAATAACTCTATGTATTATTTATTCCAATA
Organism: Thaleichthys pacificus; assembly: GCA_023658055.1. Lineage (NCBI taxonomy): Eukaryota > Metazoa > Chordata > Actinopteri > Osmeriformes > Osmeridae > Thaleichthys > Thaleichthys pacificus. The sequence continues at coordinate 18,101,465 of CM042857.1, read as the reverse complement.
TTTTCTCCTATATCAATGCCTGAGAAATAATGGCAACACTTGACGTTAAGATAACATTGTCTACCATGTCTATTCATGGCAATACCTAAGAACATGGTAGTTACATAGGAAGTGCTGTGTAGTTACAGTGAGGGAAATGTGTTATGTGGTAGGTTGGGCTTTCCAGGAATGAGTGGATGTGAACCTTGACCTTGTTTTGGAACTTAAACTGACGCTTTTTACAACATCCACTCACCCCTTACAACCCTAAGCCCATACTGTGACTTTGAGCACTTTAGTAACAACCTATTCTGCTAACACTTAAGACCACTTATTTATATTGCTTCTCCTATGCACTTAGAATGTTTTATTTTCATTTCTTTTTTTATTATTATGAAAAAAATGTATTGGTATTTCTATTTAATTATGTGGAAGTTAATGTACTGTAACCTTAATATAAAGTGTTAACCAAACTGTGAAATCCAAGTAACCATTGAAACACATGATACAATCACTTTTCACATGATCCGTGATTCCAAGTACAAGTACAAAAGCTGTGCTGCTCTGACACTGCAGTCCAAGCTCTTGCTAAGATGCTCACCGATCAATCTGCCTCTCTGGTCCTCATCGACCGGTCTCGGGGCCGTTCACGGGGCCGTTCAGGGGGCCGTTCAGGGGGCCGTTCAGGGGGCCGTTCAGGGGGCCGTTCACGGGGCCGTTCAGGGGGCCGTTCACGGGGCCGTTCAGGGGGCCGTTCACGGGGTCGTTCACGGGGCCGTTCACGGGGCCGTTCAGGGGGCCGTTCACGGGGCCGTTCAGGGGCCGTTCACGGGGCCGTTCAGGGGGCCGTTCAGGGGGCCGTTCACGGGGCCGTTCACGGTGTGTCCCAGCCGGTTCCGCCCGGCTCCAGGCCCCTCCTTGTCCTTGGTGTGACATTGTGCCCAGCCCTCGTCTCAGTTCCCTCCAGCTGGATGTGGATCCTGCTGCTCAGCAAGAACCTGAAAACATGCTAATTGAATGAAGCAGCAGATTACAGCACCGCCATGCTGTTTGCAAGGACACAAACATATTTTGTTGCATTCCAATTACACTACATTGCCAAAAGTATTTGCTCGCTATAACAGCTTCCTCTCTTCTAGGAAGGCTTTCCACAAGGTTCAGGAGTGTGTTTATGGGAATTGATGACCATTTTTCCAGAAGTGCATTTGTGAGGTTAGACAGATGTTGGACGAGAAGGCCTGGCTCACAGTCTCCGCTCGAATTCATCCCAAAGGTGTGCTGTCGGGTTGAGGTCAGGACTCTGTGCAGGCCAGTCAAGTTCTTCCACACCAAACTCGCTCATCCATGTCTTTATGGCCCTTGCTTTGTGCACCTGAATTCAATGATTTGGATAGCTGAGTGAACACTTTTGGCAATATAGTGTATTTTATTACTTTTCAAAATATGAAAATTGGGATATTTATATTTTTGCTCTTATTATTAATAAAAAGAGTCAGACTTTAAGCATGAGTTGTTCCAAGAAAGTTCTACCAGAAGTTTGTCCTTTTTTTATACTTCCTACACATTTATACATGTTATGAAAACTAAACTTTACTGAAACTCTAGGGCATTCTGTGTCAAGATTCTCAAAGTACAACATTTCCATACAATTAAGGACAACAGCAATCAAACAGGTATCATTCGCTGAACATCACTCGCTGAGTCAAGTTTTTGTTTACTAGAAAATGGCATTCCGAGAGACAAGCGTTTCTGCGGGCATTAATTATAAGTGATGGTACTATGGGAAGAAAATCTTTTGTAGTTTGATTCTGGGAGAAAAAAAAGATGCAAATGACAACGTGAGTTCACTTGGAGGACACGTGCTGGCAAGCCTTCCTGCAAGAACACACCTCAGAAGAAGAACCAAAGAATCAGAGTAGAATACAACTTTCTGTACATCCTCTCCATTTGAGTAAATGAGCGCCATCAACAGCACACAGCCCCCTTCTCAACCTGGCTGCAGGACCAGGCTCACACTTTCACCCCAAAGTACCCTAAGGTCACATCACTGTTCCTCTGTACCAGGGGTTCCTCTTTCATACAGGGGAGAGAAAGGTCTCCCTGAACAAGCCCCAAAACATGTTCATCACTGACACAGCAGGTCTTTGATGGCCCTGTTATAGCTGAACATCGTTGCTTAAGGCAAGGTGACAGGGATAATCATCCACCATAATTAATGTTTAATATCTAAATCCCAGAGGTGATGAGGGGAGGACAGTGGGTGGGTGGGAGGGAGGGGTGCCCTTGTTTCGAACCCCCTCCTCAACCTTTGCCTCCAGGTGACACCAAAGGTGACACCGAATAGGGCAGCTACTTCCCCCTGTCGTCATGGTGAGGAGGAACACAAATACCACTTTGAATTTGTCTGAATGTATTTAATGCTGTCAAAAGAATGAGGTCTCTTTAAACGTTAGGGGCAGATTATTGCACTGTAAATCTTTAATCCTTCATTTTACAGCGTATATGAAAAATGGGTGAAATACTGCATGGTTGGCGTCAGGTGCTCCATTCTGTGAGCCTCAGACAGACTCTCTGTAGCATCAGGGAGTCAGGTGGCTGAGTGGTTAGGGAATCGGCCTAGTAATCAGAAGGTTGCCGGAGCGATTCCCGGCCGATACCCGGCTGTGCCAAAATGACGTTGTGTCCTTGGGCAAGACACTTCACCCTACTTGCTTCGGGGGGAATGTCCCTGTACTTACTGTAAGTCGCTCTGGATAAGAGCGTCTGCTAAATGAGTAAATGTAAATGTAAATCTTCATTAAACACAGACAGCAGGGAAACAGCTTTTGCCCACATGGTTTATGCAACCAGAGAACTATGAACATTGGTCGTGCATAACTATTTCTTTGGAAACACTAAATAACTAATCATCGGGGCAAATCACCACCTAATGTAGGCTACCTGTTTAGTATGAAACAGACATTCTTCCCTACCAGAGCTCTGGGTTATTCAGATAACAGGGGAAGGAAAAGGTCACATAACCGAGAGGGGAAATGAGTGCTGTTAATGTTGATTAAAAGTCCCAACAAATTTATAACCACTATTTTAAATCTCTGTGGCCTTAAATAATTTGTACAAGATATTTCTAGCTCCCAAGAAAGATTGTAATAAAGAATGCACAAGGCCTGTGATTCAAGCTACGAGATAGTCTGTGTATCTTTTTTTACCGTGACATTTTGGTAACCTTGTTTTATACTGATTGAAATTACTCTCCCTGTCAGTTTTTTCCTTCCTGTCATTTCGTCCCTTCAGCAGACAGATTAATGACACGTCTTCACCCTCTTAGACAGCAGTCTAATGATCCTGGTTGAATCCACAACGTTAAACCATCACCATACGTTTAGAAACGGCTATGACCACAGTAAATCACATTTTACAGTAACAGCCGTGAGACAAATGTGCCAACCGTCAAAAAAAAAACGTAAAGCTTTCAATCCATGGTTCATATATGTACATTTGCGACGCTATAACTTGTAATGTTGCCTGTTGCCGGAGCCCTGTGTAGACATCCTCTGCTTCAATTGGCACAATGTTAATATTAACTAAGCAAGGTGAGAAGCCTGGTTGGTGAACATATGTGCCTGAGCCCGTAAGACTGCGGGTGAGATATCCTACAACAATCTAATTATACTGGTATCCAGGAGGGATCAGGGTTTTCCTCGGTGGGCGCCGCGCTCTTGATTGTGTGTGCATAAGCGCGAGCTCCATTAACAAGTCGTTGAGTCAGCAAACAGGCGGGTTCAGTCCCTCCGTCTGTTCTCCACGCTGAGCCAAGAGATCAGGAGAAGCAGGAGAAATTACTGCTCTGATCTACTGTCACTGCAAGACATATTTAGTCATGAAAACAATATACTTTTTTGGGTGGGGGGGAGGTCATGTGGGATAATTCTATAGTTTCATTTCTATTGCATGGAACCCTCCTAATGTGAAATTGTTATGGCCACTCTGGCTCTGAGGTTAATATTACTGTACATGGGAGATGTTGTTTTCTACTGTGCAAAACGGATTTCATGTTAGCCTAACACTTAAACATCGGCAGAAGTTTTAATTAGTGTGAGTCAGAAGCCTTGTCCACTGCAAAACACCGTTTGTTTTATTGGTCGTCATTTGATTGCAATCAACCGCCATGTGTAATTAACATAGGCTTCGGTATGTAGGCCTAGTTAACACAGGTAACATGTAACACTGCTACGCTGTAGGCCGTTTTTAGTGCAACAGCAGTGAGGCCACGTGGGAGTTCGCGAAAGTAGGCAGCAGAGCGCGCGGGGACAGATAGAGTTTCGAACACAGCATGATAAGATATGATGATGGTAGTTGGAGCACCCATATGGATAAATGCTTGTTTTACACCACTATATATTCTCATAAAGGCACTTGAAGGTCAATATTTCTCTTTCTAATGAAGATCCCCAATGCTACAGGAATTAGAAATATGGCCTATGTTTCAAGCAAAAGGGCAACTCGTTAATCTAGCCTAGCCGGTAGAGGCAGCTATATTGGAGAAGGGAAATGTCGTTCACGACACTCCAAATAGAATGTCTCGAGGCCACGGGGGTATACGCGCAACCTGCTATGATCTGCAAGTGTTCCGATAACTCAAGGTCATGAACGGTGAGACTTTTAACTTCCATTTTAATTGAAAAGTATGCACTATTTCTCTGGAGCACTTGAAGTAAAACTGACTATATGCAAGAACAAGCACATATCCAAGATTATGAAAAACCTTCGGTAATTGAGGCAGAGAATTACTTGGGTGTTTGATTAATTATATTAACATTTGAACAGGGTTTCACTCAAACTATGCTTCTCAGTAACATTCATTGTAGGGATACCCAGTAATAACTGACTGTTGATGGAATTGTGTGTATGTGTGTGACTATTGTCTGTGTGTGTTGTCTCTGTGTGTGTTTGTGTGAGTGTTGTCTGTGTGTGTGTTTGTGTGAGTGTTGGCTGTGTGTGTTATCTCTGTGTGTGTGTTTGTGTTGTTTATTGTGTGTGTTGAATGTGTTCGTGTGTGTGTGTCTGGAGGGAGTATAATGCTGTCCTTGTTCAGTGTGTGGTTGTTGAAGTGAACGGATTTCATTTTTTAATTAATTTTCTTTAACCTTTATTTATTCAGGCGGTAAAAAGCACTGATATTTCTGAATATATAACGATATGAGTCAGTAGGAAGAAAACTAAATCAACTTAAACATTGACAAGGGACATTACAGTAAGAAATATACGTGTTTAAAAACGTGTCGACCAAGGATCTGTCCATGGCCCTGAAACTGCTCATTCAGGTTTACAGACAGATATACCACAGCAATTCTGACTGATTCGAATACTCCAGACCATGGTCCAGAACGTTTTCAGAACTAGGACTATGATCTCGGGACCATATTACTCCTCATCGCCTGCTGCAAGGTAAGAAATGATTGGATTTCGAAAACCAACAGAGGTGACCTTTATGCACACTAGAGAGGTCACAACCCCTTCGGTATTGCTGTCAGTCTGGATGTCATATTCTCAAATAAAACTCAAACTGGTTTATATCCAAGCTATGTCAGGCTATGCCACTCGGTTCACTGAGAATATGAACTAAATATTGTAAACAATACTGTTTTCTATATTGTGTTGATACCACAGTCACATTAGAACTCATGCCTGATGGATTCGTAAGATTGGTTGTTTGTTTATTCAATAGTGGGGTTTGTCTTTGTCCTGCTGCTCGCGCATCGGGGCTTGAGCTGTCGCGTCCGGTTGCCGTAGCAACAGCCGGTCTGTACCTGAGGTGGAAACGCTCTCACGTCGGTTGATAAAGCTGTTCTCTAAAGAGTTGTACTGTGACACATTACTTACGCAACTCCACCGGCCCCACTAGAGACGTTGAACTTTTTCAAATAACGGTGAGCATGAATGTTCTTACTAAATGCGCGCGACTATAACGGAAGGGTAATGTAATGGTCTGTTGTTTAGTAGCACGGCGTGGATGTGCCTGCCTGCAACAGATGGTCGTCGGTGTAACGTGGTCAGATTAGCCTCCTCAGATAAACCCTAGAGCCTGCTACTTCCTCAATGGGAGAAAGACGTCAATAAATGTGTGTTCAGTGGCTCGACAACACGTTTGTCTGATCGAAACAATAAAGACTGTATTTGAGTTGACATTTCTACTTGCGGCCCACATCCTTGCTGCCCCTTGGGTGTCAACGGAGCGACTGGATTGCACGTATACGTGCACTCCATTTGCGTGATGCGAATTCGGTGATGGATAGATCCATTTGAGAAGACGACATTGACCACAATTCCACCATCTACAGTATAAATCGGTAAGCCTACGCACGCGCCCTTATCACTCTTGAAAAACAAATTGGATGCACTGTACGGGAAGTTTCGGTTGGACTATGTTGATCTTGTTCTGAGATCAAATAAGGTGAGGCCTGTGTCTCAAGCCTACTCCACAGGACATTAACATATATAGGAGGCTATATTATTTTAGAACACAAGTGAATAATAGAGGTCGAATCCAGACAGTGAGAAATATAGACAGGTGCTCAATGCTTAAAAATTACTATGCACATGTTGTAGTTGTTTCGTACATATTACATTCCTATTACTCCCTGTAGGAAACGATGAAATGCAGAATATTACAGTCTCTAGACTTGATGTCGATAAGAAGGATTGTGGAACCGTTCAGCACAGCCATTCATTGTGTCGTTCATTCTGAATCAGATACGTCAGGATTTTATGGGTGGTCTCAGAAATAATCTGCGAGATTTACTGACATTGGATTAATTGGATTGATCTGGAAATCAATAGTGAAATTAAAGAAATGGCTAATAACAGCTTATTCTTCATGTTCCACGCGGCTCCAAGCTTCAGTCCCTCCTCTACTGCGAGAATCATAAACATTCTTGGCCACAAATCAAGGGACTACAGCGTTTATTGCTGAAAAGCTCTTTCGCATATGGCCTGTGACTGAAAACCAGTGATCAGACAATCCATTGATGACACAAATAGTGTTCTGATGTCATGAAACAAGGAATAGTTAACTCATGACTCAATCTATATCCGACCTCCTGTTAGTTTGGCATCAGTCACCTGAGAGTGACTGGAGACTATTTGACTTGCGATACTCATGAGGCTTAAATATTGTAATCATCTGTTTTAACACTAAGGCTGGCTGGACGCAATTAGAATCCCATTTAGGCCGTGTGTTTGGTTGACTGTAAATTAGTTTGTTTGTGCACGTGAGTTTTGTCTACGGTGTGTGTGTGTGTGTATAAGGGGCCCTCAGGGAGTGTATGTGTGAGCGTGTATGCGTGCCCTCATCCACGTTTGTGTAAATGTGTCTGTGCTCCTCCTATGCGTGTGTGTGTTCAGGTGTGTGTGTGCACACACACATGTGTCTGTGTGTGTGCACACACACATGTGTCTGTGTGTGAAGGGGGCCTAGGTTTATCCATAGCCCCCTATTGATCCGCTGCCCTACACATGTGCGCGATTGCCATCCTATTATCCGAGCGCTGCAGTGCTTACCCAGACAGCCCATTAGCCAGTCTCCCAGGACGCTCCGGCCATCCCTTGCCCTCCCACCCCTTCCTCCTGCCTTGTTACTGGACTGCTCCAGGCTCACACCTCACACCCTCACATCCCACGTAATACCTCCATCTCCAGCAGACGTGAAGCACACACCCCGGAGATAGCGCTCTACCTGAGCTCTCATTTGACCAGGGTGCTCGATGGCCTTGGGTTTGTTTGTTATCAGACGCTGGATCTGGATTCTCTTCATAGCAGCACGGTCTGTGGTTAGGTGTGGTTAGGTGTGGACGTAATCAGTGGGTTAGCAGGCCCCTCCAGGCCGTCTGAGGCAATGGGATGCATCGATTACCGCCTAATGGTAAACACACCAGAGTACTGGGAAGACATATGGAAGAAGAGGGCCGCGTTGCCGTGGAGATCAGAGAGCAGAGTTCACCTCACAACGGTTGTTGTCAGGTTGTTGCACCCGATGTTTTCCGCTTCAGTTGTAAAACGTGCACGGAAGATGCCAACCTGTTTGCTTTGTTTATGAACATGCTTCTGCACTTGCTTACGTTAGCAAAACACATTGTGCTTTTTCTTTTCACACTGATTTGGCTGTGATAGGTCTAGGCTAATGAGAAGTACTTTCTATTTCTCTTACCGAAATGTCCTTATTAAACTTTCCAGCCCACATCCTAATTATCCAACTGGATGAATACACAATTAAATATGCTAAAAGGGCACATTCTGGGATAGGCTAGCATGCGAGCTAAACACCCTTGTATCACAATACTGTCTACCCACACTTGCAACGGCTGCTTGCTGCAGTACTAATAACCAGACTATTATTCAACCTATATCTGCTGTTTTCATAGTTCCTGCAACACTCTTGTGATGTTGATGTTCACAATGACACCCACACACAGGGGTTGGGGCTGGGGCCGGAGCTGAGGGTTGGGGCTGGGGCTGGGGCCGGGGCCGGGGCTGGGGCCGGAGCTGGGGCTGAGGGTTGGGGCTGGGGCCGGGGCCGGGGCTGGGGGCTGGGGCCGGAGCTGGGGCTGAGGGTTGGGGCTGGGGCCGGGGCCGGGGGCCGGAGCTGGGGCTGAGGGTTGGGGCTGGGGGTTGGGGCTGGGGGTTGGGGCTGAGGGTTGGGGCTGGGGGTTGGGGCCGGGGCTGAGGGTTGGGGATGGGGGTTAGGGCCAGGGTTGGGGCCGGGGCTGGGGGTTGGGGATGGGGGTTAGGGCCAGGGTTGGGGCCGGGGCTGGGGGTTGGGGATGGGGGTTAGGGCCAGGGTTGGGGCCGGGGCTGGGGGTTGGGGATGGGGGTTAGGGCCAGGGTTGGGGCCGGGGCTGGGGGTTGGGGCTGGGGGTTGGGGCCGGGGCTGAGGGTTGGGGATGGGGGTTAGGGCCAGGGTTGGGGCCGGGGCTGGGGGTTGGGGCTGGGGCTGGGTGGCCTCTCCCTGCTTTCATGGCAGAGATGTCGATGTTGGTGGAGCTCAGTGTGGGATCTGCCCGGTTCCTTTTCAGCTGCCGAGTAGGAGAACTGGGTCTTGCCTTGGTCCATTCAGCCCTCTGTGAATGGATGTCCATTCCAATACACAATGGCTGTGTCTACTACCGCGCACTTGTGCACTTCGAGCACTGACTTTCAGTGCTTAGGGCGCTTACACTGACCAGCAGAATTCAGTGCACTGAAAGTACCCGGATGACGCACTGCAAACGGTAAAAAAATGCAGTGTACAACGATGGACACTACTCGCCCTAAACGGGCGCCATATTGGCTACGTAGCGGAAGAGGAGGAGCCCTTTCGGCAGCTTTTCATTTCATTTCTAAAATAATGGCGGACGAAATGACTCGCGAGCAGATTCGCCTTAGATTCGCGGGTGTCACAATCAGATTTGCGTCCGTCACTTCCCGCCAAGTGGTTAACTTAAGTGTTCCATTTGAGACAGCACTACTCAGCGACGGAGTGCACTACAGATGTAAGTGCACTGTATTGCAGTGCACTGTATTGCAGTGTACTTAGTAAAGTGCGCGGTAGTAGACACAGCCAAGGACACAGAACTGAAGTGTCTGGGGTGACAAAATCTACAACTGACATATTTCACGTAGGTTGATGTGTGGGCATGTCAGTGGGTGTTGACGTGACTGACTGATGAATTTACCAATTAGCCATTATCATTCTCAACCAATAAGAGCGGTCTGTGGGTGTTGCTCTCCCATACCAAAAGGGATTGATTGAATTCAACACAACTGGTAACCTCTAGTTTATGATTTATGTGACACTTTTCCAGTATCCAATATCCAAATAACAGCAGCTGACCCTAGTTTACAGAAGTGTAATATCGATGACAGATTAGACTAACTCACTGGTGTGCTGAAAGGCTTTGTTGAGAATAATTATAAAAGACTGAAGTGGTTCTAGGCCTCACTGTCGTAGCGACATGACCTTAATGCTGTTTTGATGAGTAATATCATGTCGGAGGAGAGACATTTGGGGAATATAGATCAGAGCTAAAGCAAAAATGTTCAGCTATTAAACAACTATTATTTCACATTTCTATAGAAACCACATGGTTTTGCACGAAAATGGTTCAATGGTTGTTTAGGCAACCAATGAGCAGATTTAGGTTGAATTGGAACCTTTGAAACCTTTCGTATTCTGTTCCCGTGGCGACTGTGTCTACCAAAACAGAACCTCTCCGGGGCCTGTCGCACTTGTTGTTTCACACACTGCTCCCCGATCCCATTCTCTTTCTTTCTGAGGCCTGGATTGAATCGACTTGTTTCACTGCACTTCTGTTCATTACATATCACCATGAAGTTATTCATATCAGTCATCGTGAGCAGATCAAGGAGAAGGGAACTTAGCTTCTCAGGGACAGCTCTTCTCTTTTATCTGGCGGCCGTGGGTTAGGAGGGCCTGAGGGAGAGAGACAACGCTGTCTGCTGTAACTCATCTCAGACTCTGACACTGAGGGATCCTGCTCTGGCAGGAGAGAGGGAATATTTTATCTGACGCTGTCAGTGCCTCTGTGCGCCCCTGCGAGCCGCAGTGTTGTCTGACTGTGTTGGTGGTCAGGAGCCGAACCCGGAGAACCTCTGGACCTGCCTGGACGTCGCTGGCAGGACAGCTCAGCTGTCAGTCCCTGACTCTCTCATGACATATTGGGCATCACGACACGAAACCGTCTCGGTGCACTATGCTGGTGAATTACAGGACCATTCTTGCTTTCAAAATGGCTGTGATTGTCCCAGAGGCCCATTTGCAGTCACCCCATTGGAGTAAAATAATTGTCTTGTTTTCGAATAGACATACTGTATGTGGCTCAGACTGTACCTGGCATGAACCTCATGTTGGTTCATACATTCATATATTGCCTGAAAATTTAATTTGACAGTTTTATCCCGTTATTTATCCTCGTCAATGTGTACTCAGTTTACTCAGTCGATGATGGAGCTGGCTCTTTAAATTCAGGATGCATGTGAAGATAATGTCTCACTTTGTTCACCTTGTTTCTTTCCTTTTCTCTATTTCTAGGAGGCAAACATCCCACATCACAAAGCCTGCGTCTAGACAGCTGTAAGGAGCAATAACAAGGCAGAGGGTACCCCGGCCGTCCGAGGCTTCGCACGACAACTCCCTTGCTACCCAGCTTCTGGCCTTTAGACCTCAATCACAGTCCCTGGACCAATCAGAGGGCCGCACACCACCGTCAAGCTTCCTTCCCTTCCGTCCCAGCTACCCCTCAGACGACCTCCCCCTCTCTCCCACCATGACACGGCGACCCTCCGCTTAGACAAACAATCCGAGCCCGTTTAAATATAGTACAGCTCAAATCCCCTCAACCTGCGTGTGTTCCGAATGAGCACATTGTTGACGCAACCATGAAGTGCGTATCGCTCCTCATCGTGGCAGGGCTCGTCGGCCATCTTGTTAACCCGGCCCACAGCCAGGCGGTCTGCAGCCGCCCAGGCCCTCTGGACTGGCATCCCCAGCCGCGGACAGTCCAGGTCAAGTGGACGCTCACCGAGAGCCTGTGCCTGGACCCGGCCCAGTGTTGGGCTGTCCAGGACCAGCACGCCTCCAGGACGCCGGCTGACGGCTTCCCCCAGCTGTGCCCTCTGGAGCTGCAGCGTGGAGACACAGTGCTGGTGTCCACCGACGCGACGCTGGAGGCGTACGGACTCGGCCTCCTCAACGTGTCCGAGGACGACTTCCGGAGCTGCTCGAGTCCGTCGAAAGGTCAAGCTTTGTTTACCGACGACCTGAGTGGGAGGAAGCGGGTCGAGCCACGCTGGCTTGTCCCCGGCACTCATTATATCATGGCGCTGCACGAGGGGAACCCAGAGCTGTGCAAGCTGGGGCTGCGGCTCAACGTGACGGTGAAGGAGAACCGCTGTCAGAGCTCCCCCCTGGTGAGGCTGTGCTCGGGGAGCGGCGTGTGTCGGACAGGCCCGGGGGAGGACGCCTACCGCTGCCGATGCCACCGGAATCACACGGGGACCTTCTGCGAGAAGTTTGACGCCTGTTCGGACGACCCGTGCGTCAACAAGGGGGTGTGTTTGAGCCATGCGTCCACAGATCCAGGCCACCGAGCTTATATCTGTTTGTGTCCTCCGAACTTTACAGGTAAGGACAAAACAAACTGCCTCTGCTTTTGCATTCAAATACATTTTCTATTCTTCCTTTTGAAACATTCAGGCCTGCTACATTCAATATTTGTTGGTGTGCACATTACACCCCATCAATTACCATGTATGGAAGACGAAAATTGGTCTCATTAAGCTAAAGCTGGCATGACAGACTCCTCATATCAAGATAAGACCACCCCAGTGCTTGCAGATACTTGCTTGTTATTTATTTATCGTAATTACAATTTCTCATCTTGCTTAGTGTAATCGTTATTATAGAACAGATATCCCCAGGGGCTGTTAGCAAGCAACATACTTCAGGATCCTGTTTTGGAGCTATAATCACAGTAATTATATCTCAAACACCTGAGTGCATCCTTAATGGCCTCCTTCCTCAACGCAGTGGCCCCTCCCTCCACACAACAGAGATTCCTGTCCGGTCTGCCTGTGCTTACAGACGCCAGTGTTGCATTGCAGCTAGATTTGTCCCTCACTGTAGACTGTATGTTCCCGCAGGTGTTAACTGTTCTGAAGTGATTGGCCAGGAGACCTGCAACAGTGTTTGTCAAAATGGAACCTGCCTCAATGTGTCCTCCAATACCTTCAGATGTTCATGCAACACTGGGTACTCTGGTAAGTACTGTGCCTCCCGGCATGGGGACAAAATCATGTATATATGTATATTCTTTGTAGGTTACTCATTGGCCCCGCGAAAAAAAGGCAATTATTACAGCTAGCCGCTCTGCAAGAATCATTGAAATACGGTACCTGTAGGCTATGTTGAAAGTTCAAACAAGCTAGCATGTTGTTGGATCGCTCGTGGTAAAAAGCCTGCCCTGTAATCTTCCCAGCAGCACGGTGTTTCAGCAGCCACTCGCTCACCTGCTGTGTGTGCAAATGAGCGTGGGCTGTAACTTGTTACCATCGAATTCTGCCAGCTCCATAGTGTCCATCAGACGACCCTCCCTGCAGTTTGAACGTTTTCCGAGTAGATATTCCCGTTACATGCGAGTAAAGCTAAAGTACCTACACCACCTCACCTGCATAGACATCTCTGGGAGCGAAGAGATTGAATTTCACGACGGCATTATTAGCGCTTTATTGCGCCTGCTTCTAGATGTGCAGTGACCGAAGCAGGTTGCGTGGAGTGTTGCTGCTCCCTGATTGAGAGCGCAGCAGCCTTGGTGGGGCAGCGCGGCCTTGTAAGGATGTGAGGGGGCCGTGAGGGGGCCGCGAGGGGGCCGCGAGGGGGCCGCGAGGGGGCCGCGAGGGGGCCGCGAGGGGGATGCGAGGGGGATGCGAGGGGGCCGCGAGGGGGATGCGAGGGGTCATGCTCCTTTATGAGTAGTGACTGCGGTACCCTTTAGCTGGATAATGAGTCTCATTTGCTCCAGTAAAAAGTACAGTTAGGTTAATGGGTGTCACAAACAGATGGGTTAGTTGTACAGAGTACGGACTGCCCTGGATAGCGGTGTCTGGGAACTGCGATCATGATGGACTTGCTGTTGTGGAAACTCCAGGTGGCCTTCGGTCTTGATTCATTGTTTTGTTTTCGGTTGCCATTTGTCCAAGCTAGCCGTGTTGAAATGTCGGAGGTTTTCTTGCACATCCCTGCCTAGACCCTCCACTGTCTGCCTACCTCCCACTCAAGGTCAGCGACTCGGAGTCTCCAAGACATCCTTTCCTCAGCACTGTTGGCCAATTAGAAAAAAAAGTGTGTGATTTTCTATTGTTGGAAATAACATGCCTCGGAAATAGATTATTTTTACTTTCTTCAAAATGTCAAATGAAAGGAGATAGTTTTTTGTTCAAATGTTGGTACAGTAGATATCTGCTCTCGTCCACAGTCGAGTGGGAATCTCTGATCAGTCAGGAAACTTATACCGATGCCATATATAATGATAATGTGTTTAACATGCAGACACATTTATCCAAAGCGATGCACGTGGGATTCGAACCTGCAGACTCTTCCTGTGCAGTGAGCCGCTCTGCCGCTAGGTGTGTTCAAGCGTCCGCGCTGTGTGCAGTGAGCCGCTCTGCCGCTAGGTGTGTTCAAGCGTCCATGCTGTGTGCAGTGAGCTGCTCTGCCGCTAGGTGTGTTCAAGCGTCCGCGCTGTGTGCAGTGAGCTGCTCTGCCGCTAGGTGTGTTCAAGCGTCCGCGCTGTGTGCAGTGAGCTGCTCTGCCGCTAGGTGTGTTCAAGCGTCTGCGCTGTGTGCAGTGAGCCGCTCTGCCGCTAGGTGTGTTCAAGCGTCCGCGCTGTGTGCAGTGAGCTGCTCTGCCGCTAGGTGTGTTCAAGCGTCCGCGCTGTGTGCAGTGAGCCGCTCTGCCGCTAGGTGTGTTCAAGCGTCCGCGCTGTGTGCAGTGAGCCGCTCTGCCGCTAGGTGTGTTCAAGCGTCCGCGCTGTGTGCAGTGAGCTGCTCTGCCGCTAGGTGTGTTCAAGCGTCCGCGCTGTGTGCAGTGAGCCGCTCTGCCGCTAGGTGTGTTCAAGCGTCCGCGCTGTGTGCAGTGAGCCGCTCTGCCGCTAGGTGTGTTCAAGCGTCCGTGCTGTTCCCAGTCACCTGCTAGGAGGCCTGTCCTCCTCAGTGGAGGGGGACAAATCACCATTTGAATGCGACCAGATTAATTTCATTGTGTTAAAGCGGTCAAGCGTTTAACTATTGAAGCATCTTGTCAGATCAGATTTCAGATAAGGAAGGGTGCAAGAAAAGAGGGCATGTTTAGAGCTAGCAAACATTGGATTGACAGTTGCCACTGGGTGGTTAGTTCCATTTCCATTTCCATTTAGTCATTTAGCAGGCGCTCTTATCCAGAGCGACTTACAGTAAGCACAGGGACATTCTCCCCGAGGCAAGTAGGATGAAGTGCTTTGCCCAAGGACACAACGTCATTTGACACGGCCGGGAAGCGAACTGGAAACCTTCAGATTACTAGCCCGATTCCCTAACCTCTCAGCCACCTGACTCCCCTAGTTGGCTATCGCGCTCGCTTAATTGTCTGCTCTCGTCCTGATCAGAGATTAGAACAGTATCTAAGAAAGGAAGAAAAGAGATGTAATGACGATATGTGTTCAGACTACAAAGACTCCTGCTGGTTCCTTCTGTCTCTTGGTTTGTTTCTTCCCTCCCTGCGTCCTCCCCGCGTCCTCTTCTTACCTTACTTCCTCTTTCCTTCCTTACTTCCTTTGTCCCTCCTTCCCTCCTTCCTTCCTTCCCTCCTTCCTTCCTTCCTTCCTTCCTTCCTTCCTTCCCTCCTTCCTTCCTTCCTTCCTTCCTTCCTTCCTTCCTTCCTTCCTTCCTTCCTTCCTTCCTTCCTTCCTTCCTTCCCTCCCTCCCTCCCTCCCTCCCTCCCTCCCTCCCTCCTTCCCTCCCTCCCTCCCTCCCTCCCTCCCTCCCTCCCTCCCTCCCTCCCTCCCTCTCCTGGTTCCTGGGAGTTCTTCCTGGTTGGTGAGGCTGTGCAGGTTCCTCCAGCTCAGGTTCCTCCAGCTCAGCAGCACTTCTGTCTCCTCATTAATCACAGTGAAGTTAGGAGCCGCCGTGCCACCAGGTGACCTCGCGGGCCCAGCCTCTGCAAGCAGAATAATGAGCCCAACTCACGGGACTTTTCAAATGAGATTTTCCCTTTGATTCAGCTCTCCCGTGCACTGCCTCTGGGGTATTTATTGCAAAGGTATTATCGCCTTTATAGGGCACAGCCCTTCTGGGACAACATGTTAATTGTTTTGTAATTCACTTTACCCTTTGTGCTAATGGTGAATTTCTTTTAGTTTGGAAATGGTTTGCTACAACGCTGGCTTCACTGAAGCTTGCAATGACCCAAGCTTTTCCCCCCTCATGTCACATAAGTAAACCTATACATGATATACTATCCCTACACTATACCTGCATTACACCAAAACCAGTACTATACCTATACTAAAGCTATGCCTACACTAAATACAGTGTTTGCTACCTGTCCCTCCCAGGTTCCCATCACGGTGACACCCAGGCAGGATGCTCTTCCTTAGTCACTCCCCAGGCGTTCACACGGGCACCTGAGAAGGTGCAACCGCTAACTTCTCCAGAAACAGACCGCTACCAAACGGTTGTCCATTCCAAAAACCATCAAAGTCTCAAACAAAATCGAAGCGATCCATTGCATTGCAGTTGACCTAACTGAATATTGCTGCTGCGTCTGCAGAAGACAAATAATGAAGTTAGTCTGGATGTATGTTGGCTTGTATTCCGCTGTTATTCACAGGAGAGAAGGTGTGTTCTACCTGTGTCGTATTCCAGAGGTAACACAGTACTGGAGGTTGTGGTTGGAATATATTAATAGTATTCAGTTGCTTGAGGAACGTAGTCCACTGCGGCGGATCGCTCAAGTGAATTAATACAGAGGGCCAGGTGTAGCTAAAGGGTTACGATTCCTTAGTTTTGCTTTGAGGCTTTAGTTGGCAACAAACTATGCAAACCACATTTTCTGTGGCAAATGCAAACAGCAGCAAGCCCAGAAGGTGTACACTGGAAGACTGATCTCCATGGGGACCTACTGAAAGGCTGGTGGAGTCAGGGGAGCAGGGGAGGCTGGGGAGAGGGGAGGCTGGGGAGAGGGGAGGCTGGGGAGAGCGGAGGGTGGGGAGAGGGGAGGCTGGGGAGAGGGGAGGGTGGGGAGAGGGGAGGGTGGGGAGGGGGGGCGAGGGGAGGGAGAGGGGAGGGTGAGGAGAGGGGAGGGGGAGGGTGGGGAGGAGTGGGGAGATTGGAGGCTGGGGGGAGCCTGTATCAGGGGGATTAGCATACAGAAAAATATTGTAAGAAAGAGTCACTAGAAAGATAAATGAGTTAGCACCTGCCGAAGAACACAAAAATGAAAAGGCTCGCCCGGGAATAAAATCAAATTCTATTCACCTTGAACCCAGCAGTAGTTGTATTATTCAGTCTAATTTCATCCGCAGTGAAAACCAACGTCATCATGTATTTTGACATTTGTACTTGGTCTTGTGCCCGGTGCTGGTACTTTACATCTCAGTCGAGCTGTTCTCCCGTCTCAAGTCACACTGGCTCGGTTTTCCACATTTCCAAAAAGAAAGTTTCCAAACGTACTCAGGGGCACTGTACTGTCTGCCTGGCCCCTAACACACCCAACTCTGCCAGCGCCGTCTAAACTTACACTCCCCCCAATCTGGGACATGAGACACAGAGGTGCGGTGCTCTGCCCCGGGGGGCAGCGCACTGTGATGTCACTCAGGGAGCAGCGCACTGTGATGTCACTCAGGGGGCAGCGCACTGTGATGTCACTCAGTCAGATGGTCCTTGTCTCCATTACGCTGTTAGGAGTCCTGTTTGATATAGGAGATGATCTGGCAGTCTGACACTCTATTTCTTAATCTTTGACTGAATAATGTATTAAGTAACTTGTTGTGTTTGTTCTGTGTCTCCCTTGGTAGACAGGAAGCTATGATAAATGGACCAAATAGAAGAGTTGTGATAGTTTATCAGCCTTAAATCTAAATATAGGGGGAGATATGTGGCTTTGATATGGACGTGCTGCATTTGACAGACACCTTAACACAATAGTTAATCATTCATACCCGGAGAGACCTTCACTGATGATAATCACTGTTCCCTGTTTCGTTTGATATCACCATGGCGTTCCGACCGAGGCGATGACAGAAATGGTCCAGGCACTCTGAGAATACCACACAAGTGTGATTGGAAGGATTCACATGCTCCTGCTCGTCTCCCGCTCTACGGCTGCATCATTAGCAAGCCAATAAGACATCGGCAAGCCTAGAAACGGGAGAATGCTCAGGAGAGACGGTGTGTGTGTGTGTTTGTGTTATCTGTGTGTGTGTGTGTGTGCGCTCCTGTGGTGCGTTCTTGAAATATTTCTGCACAGCCTTTTGTTATTTCTACATGAAAGACGGAACAATTCCTGAACGGTGTGTTGTGTGAGTAGTGGTGATAGGGAGCTCTGCTGCTGATTGAAGAACAGGTGAAAGACTCCTGTGGAGATCTGATTTCAAAGGATATAACAAGAAATTATGAAAATATCTTATCGGTAATAAACGGAATTAACCTGTCAAAATACTAAGGATGCCCTGTGTGAATATAGAAGCTGTTCTTGGAAATTGTATTTCATTCTTTTTTGTGTTTTTTTGTGATGAAAATGAAAGTGTTTATGCATGAGTCATAAACACACACTACAAGGACAACAGTGTGAATGATATTTCTGTGGTTGGACAAAAAATCATGAAGAGGATTCACCCAGACATCTCAAATGACTCCTCGGTGTCTCAGTTCATCAAGCTGCTGTATGAAAACAGCCTGTGAGCTGCAATGTTCCGCAGTAAGATGTGCCATCGTTAAGGATGCGGCTCGGCAAACAACCCCTTCCTCCTCGTGTCCCCCTGCAGGTCCCCCTTGTGAGGAGATGCGGGGGTGCGACCCAGACCCGTGCAGGAACGGAGGCCGATGCACAGAGAGCGCCCGAGGGTTCTCCTGTGTCTGTCCGGAGGGCTTCACGGGCCTGGACTGTGACACCCCGTTCCACGACCCCTGCGTGACCTACGGATGTCCGTCCGAGAGGACCTGCCCGGCGGGGGAGCATGTGAGGACTTCAGCCTCCTCGTTATTATCCCTCGAAGGGGGCGAGGAGATTAATAGGAAATGTCACTTGTAAATTAATATGCTTGTCTCTGAAGCAGATCAAGTGGTGTCATTTTGAAGGTTGCAACAACAATTAATATATCTGCCTGAAAGGGGTGTGCGTGGAGCCTGCAAGGTGTTTGTTAGCCATTTTGATTGGACTTGACCCGAATGAACAAATGCATATTTAGTTACGGTTGGAGATGAAAAGGCCTGATTTCAGAAGTAAGGTTTTAGTTCATGCCTTTCACCAGAAACGGTGTAGCAATTCATTTGTATTTTTTTGTTGTTGCAGAATTTCTCTGTGCCAAGAGCTTCTCTATTATGGAAAAGGGGTTAGAGGATATAAAACGGCTACAGTAACATGCTACAGTAACAGGCTCCAGTAACAGGCTACAGTAACATGCTCCAGTAACAGGCTACAGTAACATGCTACAGTAGCATGCTACAGTAACAGGCTACAGTAACATGCTCCAGTAACAGGCTACAGTAACAGGCTACAGTAGCATGCTACAGTAACAGGCTACAGTAACATGCTACAGTAGCATGCTACAGTAACAGGCTACAGTAACATGCTACAGTAACATGCTCCAGTAACATGCTCCAGTAACATGCTACAGTAGCATGCTACAGTAACAGGCTACAGTAGCATGCTACAGTAACATGCTACAGTAACATGCTACAGTAACAATCTACAGTATAACAGCTCAAGTAACATGCCACAGTAAAAAAGCTGCAGTAACATGCAACAGTAACATGCTACAGTAAAACAGCTCAAGTAACATTCTACAGTAACATGTTACAGTAACATGCTACAGTAAAACAGCTCCAGTAACATTCTACAGTAACATGCTACAGTAACATGCTACAGTAACATGCTCCAGTAACATGCCTTACTTGACCTTTCTCTTCTCCATTGTGAGAGGTGTCACATTAGCTGCCCCACCTGGGAGCAGGCTGCCCCACCTGGGAGCAGGCTGCCTCACCTGGGAGCAGGCTGCCCCACCTGGGAGCAGGCTGCCCCACCTGGGAGCAGGCTGCCCCACCTGGGAGCAGGCTGCCTCACCTGGGAGCAGGCTGCCCCACCTGGGAGCAGGCTGCCCCACCTGGGAGCAGGCTGCCTCACCTGGGAGCAGGCTGCCCCTCCTGGGAGCAGGATGTGCCACCTGGGAGCAGGCTTCACTGGACACAACCCTGTGTGTGTGTGTGTGCATGTGTGTCACGCCGTTTGCATCCGCTGACGCAGGGTGTGTTTGTTTTGGCTCTGGATGCAGGGCCCGGGCTGTGTGTGTCCAGACGGGCCGTCCGGGGCGCAGTGCAGGAGGCAGAGTGGCCCGTGCAGCCTGTCTCCTTGTCTCAACAACGGCAGCTGTGTCGCCCTGGGAGACAATTACGCCTGCAGGTGAGACCCCCCATCCCACACACACACACACGCACATTCACACACTCACAGACACACACGCACATTCACACACTCACACACACACGCACATTCACACACTCACACACACACACACACATTCACACACTCACAGACATACACACACACACATTCACACACTCGCAGACACACACACACATTCACACACTCACAGACATACACACACACACATTCACACACTCACAGACACACACACACATTCACACACTCACAGACACACACACACATTCACACACTCACAGACACACACACACACACTCACACACACACACGCACACACACACACAGATGCCCCCTGTGCAGCTGGGCCAGACTACATGACTGGATGACTACATGATGATAGGGAGGAGAAGGGTCTCCTTTGATAGTGGACTGGAATGAAATACTGTTGTCACACTGTAATTTCTTGGAGTGGAAAAAGGCTGGTATTTTCTGTCCCGAACCATCATTCTGGACTCCCCCTGAATGAATGCAATATTGGTTCAACTGGTTCTCGTTCATTTTTCAGATGAGCTGAAAGGTTTGTCAACAGTGTGCTGGGCAGGGCTTTCTCTAATGAATGTGTTTTCCAGTCAGGTCTTGGTTGTGTGTGTGCTGTAGCTAATGCTTCAGGAGGAAAACCACACGTCAGTGACTGCTTGGTTGAATACATCTCAGCCAACTGAGGGCAAAAATAACCAGGCTGTCTTTCAGTCACTGAAAGAGAATCCCTGTAAACATGTAGCGAGGTACAGTTGGGTACAGCGCAACATACTGTACATGTTGCGCTCTACCCAACTAATATATATATATATACATTTCTTTTTTGGCTGCAACCCCAGAGCCAGTGAGTTGTGAAAAGGCCTCTAGCATAGAAAGCAGCATAGACAGCCCCCGGGCTGTGTCTCAGACAGCAGACATCCCCCTCCCCCCCAGCCCACTGGTGGAGACACAGCTGCAGCTCGTCAGCTGATTGGGGAACTCAGGGAGAGCAGGCAGGGCTCCCACACACCAGGTGCCACCAGGCGCTGGACCAGGCAGCAGGGAGGTAGCATGTGCTAGCGTGTTCTGAGGGGCGGGACAGAACCGGACGGCCGGACGGTAAATGCCTCCCACAATCCCCTTGGGAGAGGAAGGATTACAGTTCGAGTCTTGACACTTTTGGAAGCACCTGTTTTTGTCATTTCAGTGGTTTAAACCACTTGCCGTGCCCATAGCCCATAGCCCTGTCCGGCTCACCAATGTTACACTCGGTGGTCGCCACAATAAATATGAATATGAATATTATCCACGTCTATTTCCTCCTAGTGCAAACATGTATCGTGAAGGCCTCCCTGTCCGTCCCACAGGACGACGGGGTGCTGTGAGCTGTGACTGTGTTGAAGGTGAATTGATGATGACGTGTTCTTCCTGCAGATGTCTTCCGGGGTTTTCCGGGACGAGCTGTGAGAGTGTAATTGACTTCTGCAGCCTGCTCAGTATCAACTGTCTGCACGAAGGAGTGTGTCTCAGTGTAATTGGCGGGTATAATGTAAGTAATTTAATCTGTACGATCTAATGAAATACTCAAACAGCAGCACACACACACACTCACTGAGGCCCACCACCTAAACAGGAAGTGTGTGTGTGTGTTGGTTACATCGTTAACAAGAAGGATGGTCACTGAAGGGGACGTGAGGAGATTGTTGGGTCGGTAATGGACACGTGGCTGATCCTGACAGTCACGTCTTAAGGAGGTTTTAGAAACCCTTGTGTTGTCCAAGTATTTGTTTCGTATGTTTTTACTGACAAAAGCCGCAGGATGAATGTTATTTCACAGTTATGAGACAGTTTTCCCTGACTTTAATAACAAGATATATCTTGAAAATGTCTGTCTGATAAAGCAGCACAGTGCTAGGGACAGCTGATAGGTCCATCAGGTTATTTATTTCACATTTACACCGAATCTGATTCTCATCTGGCATATCTATATTCCAGAACATGATTTATGGGCAGATGTGCAGCGTTTTGATTTTACTTCTCAATTTCAATATCATTTCGCTGTCAGTTATTGTCATTTGAACGTTGTGACTGATGTGTCCAGGAGTCAGACTTATTGGATTGTTCAGAAGAACAGTGTGAATCATCTCCACATGCAGGAGTAGCTGGAGCCTGTTCTAATGAAACCAGCTGAAACTGATTGGTGTCATAGTGGAAAAACACTTCAGTTATTGATTGGATCCAAAAAGCACCTTTTGTGGTTTTGCCTTGGTCCTTTTAGAGTTAAATATAAATGATGATATCTTTTTATTTGGACCCTATCCAGTTTCCTCCTAAATAGTGTAGCGGGTTAAGGGGTGTGTGGGGTTTCTACAACACCAAGCTTAAGAAAACCTCGGTACACACAGTCCAATTTCCCTTCACAAGTGTCCTTAATTCATCACATGCACCAACGTTTCTGGTCATATACATCATTTTATAGGCAACCACCCAATCAATTAACCTGTCAACGAGACACAGCCTGTCTCATTGTAGCAGGAAGTCCCTACATGGCTCTGGGATGAATCCAATGAGCTGCCAGATACCTTCCCTCAATCACCACTCCCCTCACCTCTGCCTGCCGTCTGCCACTATAGGTCCATCCATACAGTACAGACAAGCTCAGGAGGAAAGCAGAGGTAATTAGTTGAAGTTTCATCTTGTTTGGAAAGAAATCTAAACAATTAAAGCTAGAAAGTGATTGAAATTGGGCTGTGTTATTATATAAACATTGGATGTTTTATCCAGAAATGTGCAATGGAAGACAGCGACAATTGGACTTGATTTATGGGTAAATGTAAAACAACAGATGTTAGCAGTCACATGGATTACACTGCAGAACCTGTTGTTTCTAATCAGGGTTTGAAAGTAGATTCCTGCTCTGCTGTTGTTGTCAGCTGTTAGACAGGCAGAGACATCCTTGAGTAGCACTGCCATTTGTTTGCAATGACAACCATCACAATTGAAACCGCGGAAATAGACTTCCGGATGTAAAACATCCACAAGCTCTGAAAAGTGGATGAATCCAATTTCTTCGCCCTTTAATCAGACTACCAGTGTGTGGTAACACTGGCCAGACAGACAGGTATAGCTGTGGAGTTCCCCTCCCTCATTCCCTCCCCCCCCCTCCTTCCCTCCCTCCCCCCTCCCACCCCCTCCCTCCCCCCCCCCCCCCCCTCCCTCCCCCCCCTCCCTCCCTCCCTCCCTCCCCCCCCCCCCCCCCCCTCCCTCCATAACGGTCCCCGTGCAGCACCTGAGGTTGGGCTCTAATGCATGCCCTCCAGCTCCTAATGATTCACCATCAGTCTTGGTCTGGTGATTTACATCATTCAAACGGTTCCTGGGCCCAAATGGTGAAAAGTGGAGGCCCTGTGTGTGTGTGGGGGTTTTTTCTCCAATCAGTGTCAGACCTAATCAAAACATTGACACTGTCCAGGGCAAATTAGCCGTGGCCCTTGCAATTTCTGGATATACTGCCTCCGCACGCACGCACACACACACACACACACACAGACAGAATGAGAGACCTTTGTCAGGTCAATTTGGGGTGTCCGTTTAATGCACTGTGCCCTCAAGTCGCCCTGAAGTGAAGCTTGTGTTTTGCGATGCGAGAGCGCCAGTTTGAGTGGGTGGATTCGTGACACAAGTTTGTTGCTAGGGTTACACAGGAACAACATGTGGCAGATCCCAATAAGACACGCTTTACGTTTGGACTAGCCTATACATAACGTTTGTGGATACAGTACAAACTGAATGACATACACTTTGGAACCCTTTTACTCTGGGTCCATTCATATACATTACATCTGCATACTGTCTTGCCTCAAGTATGAGTGCAAAGGATGCGATGCTGGTAAAACACTGCGTTTTCCGAGGGCTATATTCCCTGTATGAGTAAACAGGACCTGTGCTAAGTTGTTAAGCCAGTTCCTCCTGTCCCCAGTGCCTCTGCTCCCCCGGGCGGACCGGAGAGTTTTGCCAGTACGTGGACGACGCCTGTCGGATCTTCCCTGACCGCTGTCTGCACGGTGCCGCCTGCCTCACCACCAGCCAACCGGACGCTGCGCCGCAATACAGGTGCATCTGTCGCCATGGCTACACAGGTGAGTCCCGGCACAGACTTCCTGGTGGTGGCGTCTGCTAAATGATTCAGGCGTTGATGTGTGTTGAGATGTTACTTTATTAGGGTGCTTATGTTTGGGTGTTGTATTCTAGCTGCAACATGAGAGAAAAATGGCCTTCTACAGCAGCTGACATGCATACAACCAGCAAGATCTGGCTTTCCCTGACAGCAAACCATTAACGTTAAGTTTGTACAAATACCAGAATATGCGCTGTTAAGCTCTGATTGAGCCTGGTGGTTTACAGTTATGTTCATGTTCCATCAGGCTTACGGTAGTCACTCACTAATTTCCAATTTTCCAACGAAGTGTTGTAAAAAAAGAAAATAAATCTATTTACTGTAGATTGCAGCATGATGCTTCAAATTTGTGAAGCTAAACACTGATAGTTTGTAGGGGGCTCTGGCTTCTCTTGGATGCAGCTTTTAGATCTGCAGTCTGTCTTCCACACGCGTCCTGCAGTCTCTCCTCCTGTGAGGCCATCTGCTGAGCGTGCTAACCACCAGCCAGCCCTGAGTCTTCAGCCCTGAGTCTTCAGCCCTGAGTCTTCAGCCCTGAGTCTTCAGCCCTGAGTCTTCAGCCCTGAGTCTTCAGCCCTGAGTCTTCAGCCCTGAGTCTTCAGCCCTGAGTCTTCAGCCCTGAGTCTTCAGCCCTGAGTCTTCAGCCCTGAGTCTTCCCAACTGAACAACGTTGCCCTCGGGCCTTCCATTCCTGTAACTCTCTCTGCATGCTGCGTCTCCAAGTGGATTATTCTCTCATTTGTTTCATCTTGTCTAAAAAGTGTGGCAGATGGACACCAGGAAACTCACCAGGAAACTCAGACCTGTATCGGTTGATGTGGGAAAGGGTTTGTCGAGGCAGTGTGCTGTCTAGGTTTGCTTTGTGTCTACTGAGGTAGAATGTGGAAAGCACTAGCGGTCTGAGGAAATGGAAAGAACCGGAATTAATTTTGTTTTTATCGATACTACACCGCTGACGATGCTCTTGATGTAGTTTAAGTTGTCCAACCAGCATGAGGAGTAATTTTCTGTTGTCAAAGCATTTTTCACAAAAAGGCTGTTTGTTTTTGCCTTTGTTCTGAAGTAACTCTAGAAAAGAAAGCCAATGTATGTTTAAACATGAAGCAGCGAAAATGTAAAAGTATAAAAACAAATAGTGAGATTTGATGGTTGTATTTTCTCTAGTGCCGGCAGCTTAAGGCATAGCCTGGTTGCCTTCCTCCTGACACACACGCCTGTCACTCCGATAAGCTCCTACGTAGCATTACATGAGCTAGGGCTTTTTATGCTGTGCGAGGCTCAAATGTGTTGCCACTTCAGTGATGGAAAATTGTCTCTCAAGACATGGCAGCCCTTATTGACTGATGGAATTCATCATTTTCTGGCATCTTGGGACTTTTTTCGCTTTGGAAATTATGAAGCTTGCTCCACCAGAGAGGGCCCTTTTTAATTTCAGGGCTCAATCTGTAAGTCCACCGGGAGGCCTTCAGATATCATACCTGGGTGAGGCAGGGCTGCATCACCGCCCCCCTCCCCCCACACTCTCTTCATCTGGAGGAAAACGGAGGCCTATTACCACCCACAGCTGTTCGGGCCTAGCAGATTTAATTGTTCTCCTCTCCTTGCTCAGTGAGAAGCCGCCGACAAAGAAACCCGATTGAAATATCAAGTAGCAGACGGTAATCTGCCAAAGATGTCAAGTGACATGCTTAATGTATTCCACTAGTTCAGGCGGTTGTCCGAGATAAGGCGGAGGGGTGTGTGTCTCTGGCCAGGCCGTGCTTGGAGGTCGTTGAACAACACTGAAGGAATAACGACTCCTCCTGCTAGACTGACCTGCTGCTCTGTATACTCAGTCAGTCTGTGTATTCTGCTGCTAGACTGACCTGCTGCTCTGTATACTCAGTCAGTCTGTATTCTGCTGCTAGACTGACCTGCTGCTCTGTATACTCAGTCAGTCTGTATTCTGCTGCTAGACTGACCTGCTGCTCTGTATACTCAGTCAGTCTGTATTCTCCTGCTAGACTGACCTGCTGCTCTGTATACTCAGTCAGTCTGTGTTCTGCTGCTAGACTGCCCTGCTGCTCCCCCACCTCCAGCCAGGACCATCAGCTGTCAGTCACCAATGTTGGCAAATTGTACTTAAATGTACATACAAATAGATACAATAATTAAACACTAACCTTTGAATAACACTACTCTGCATTCATGTGCAAATTTGAGGTTGCCTTCATTGTACCCAACGGTTTAGTGTACAGTGTGTTGAATAGTTCAGATCGCAGGTTCAAATCTCCCCCTGTGCTGTACCTCACTTTGGATAAATGTGTCTGTTAAATGAATATGTGAATGACCAATGCATACATCATCAAGATGCAGATGCTGGCAATGTTAAAGCCTACAGTGTACCTGGATGAGTGTTTCTGTTTTGACTGGTTTCATTAGTGTCTATTCTGACTGTCTGTTCTGACTGTTTTAGTGTTTTGTTCTGACTGGTTTCATTAGTGTGTCTGTTCTGTTTTTATTTGTGTCTATCCTGAGTGGTCTGTTCTGACTGTTTTCATTAATGTGTCTGTTCTGACTGTTTTAGTGTCAGTTCTGACTGTTTCCTTGTGTGTCTGTTCTGACTGTTTCCTTGTGTGTGTGTCTGTTCTGACTGTTTCCTTGTGAGTGTCTATTCTGACTGTTTCCTTGTGTGTGTCTGTTCTGACTGTTTCCTTGTGTGTGTCTGTTCTGACTGTTTCCTTGTGTGTGTCTGTTCTGACTGTTTCCTTGTGTGTGTGTCTGTTCTGACTGTTTCCTTGTGAGTGTCTATTCTGACTGTTTCCTTGTGTGTGTCTGTTTTGACTGTTTCCTTGTGAGTGTCTACTCTGACTGTTTCCTTGTGTATGTCTGTTCTGACTGTTTCCTTGTGTGTGTCTGTTCTGACTGTTTCCTTGTGTGTGTCTGTTCTGACTGTTTCCTTGTGTGTGTCTGTTCTGACTGTTTCCTTGTGTGTGTCTGTTCTGACTGTTTCCTTGTGTGTGTCGGTTCTGACTGTTTCCTCTCCCACCGTCCACATCCTTCCTAAAGACGGATCATGTCCCAGACACCATCTTCAAAGCTAACATGTAAAGACGTGCTCTCACAGCAGAGAAAGCACGCCATAAAGGTCAAACGTCCATATTAAACTGCCCTTGTCACAGTCCCTCAACCCACGCGTCCACCAGCGGGAGCAGAGATGGGATGGTTTGCAGCACAGTCCAGCGGTTTTATAGAGCTGGGTGTTAATGCTAGCGGTTAGGGTTGTAAACCAAGAGCCCTGGCTGCTGTTGGGACAGAGATTACACTGGGATAGTCTGGGGGAGGAGACAGTCTCATTTACAGATCGACTGCAGGATGAGAGGGCGTAGTTGGAGACATGAAACGTGTTAGGTGGAGAGCAGGGCCTCTTTCAGGGCCGACCCTGAGCTCTTCTAGAAGCTGCTCTCTTTAAACCGGCTCCACAAGTTTGGTTCATCATTAATTCATCTTTTTTTGCAAAGGTTTTCATAGTTTGATGCCCTGGCTTGGACAGTGCCCAAGCACTGCGGCTAGGAGCCCAACGCAGGCATTGATGAGCTGTTGGGGAGCATTAAAACCAGCTCCCCAACATTTATCTAAGACCCGGGGATTTCTTCACAGACTTCTCACAACCTGCTCTACATGTAGCTGTTAAGGAAACATTGACTTGAGATGTCCTCTGTGCACTTTTCTCAGTCCATTATTGCATTATTCATTATTCAGTTTGCCAGTGCAGATACACGGTGATCCTGTGTTAATTGGTTTTCACTTCATAATTCATATGAGACACAGTCAATCTGGGAACAATGATTTTGACTTGCAAATGAATGAAATATCAAGGAGAAGCACATTCAGTTTTACATGATAACATGCATCGCCCATTATTGATTGGTGCATTGCTGTTGCCACAGAAATATGTAGCATCTATAAAGGGTTGTTGTGTACACAGCTTGCTAACCTTACTGTGGCAAATTAAAGTGATAGATAACGTAAACTACTTGTACTGTAGATAAATCGTATTATGTTTATAATGTACCCATGGATTACACTTTCACAAGTACATATTGAATCACACTTGTTTTAAATGATCCATTTGATACATGCAGATGATTGATAGAAGAGGCAGATCAGAGAGACAAGCAGGCAAGCAGGCATTTCTCTGTTTTATATTTAGCACCACCCCCAGCACCCAAGGCCCTGCCCTGTCTCTCCCAGCTTAGTGTCTTGACCTTTTCCAGATACTGAAGCCCCCATCTTTTAACTCCAAACTCTCCTTACCTCATTCAACCTAACAGCATCCCACCTCTCTGCATCTCCACTCCGAAATAACAGCTTTCGAGGTTTTTATTTTATATTTATCTATCTGCCCTTTATCCACCCCTTCTCGATTGTGTGTGCCATCTCAGTCCCCTGGTGGGTTTTCATGTTCAGATATCCACAGGCAGGGATGTTCTGACGGATGGATTCCGACAGCAATATCAGGTGTTGTCTTCGTTTGTACAAGAGGGCTTTGGTCTGTGTTTGGATTTTCAACACGTTTCCTTTTGGAAATGCTATTCGTTTTACTGTCCAGCCAAAGGAGAATGAGACAATCCAGGTTTTATATAACTGTGCCTGAAATGTTCTTCCTCCACTCTCAATTCGTCTTCTCCAGCAAACCAAATATTTCAGCCGCCTGCGTCCCGGCCATGTTTCATCCTCCATGTTGCTTGCGGCTCTCTTGAAAAAGGGCCTGTGGTTGTGCAGCGCCGCCGCCGCGCTGACAACACCACTTCTGTAATTAATTTCCCTGACTGTCATTTTTGCCCGTCTTCGTCCCTCCATTGCTCAGTGGGATGAATTTGTACAATTTGCAGCTGCACAACATGGCATATTTCTGGATGGAACGAGCTGCTGCAGACGGCGTGCTGGCGTATTAATCATGCTGGTTCTGCTGGAGAAGACTCTGAGCTTTGCCACTGTCAGAAAGGACCCGTTTGGTCCATCTAATGTTATTGATGACCGTTCGTTTTAGATTAATAACCCCGGTCTTGGCGCTCCACAGTAATGCCTTGCATGGGAGGATCCCAAATCATTGGGTCCCCAAGCCAACAGCGTGTACAAATGACAAATCCACAATGCAGATTTAGCGGGGGCGTGTTGGGCGTGTTGGGTGTTGGATTTCAGTGTCAGGCCCACTGTGTCAGTGGTTCCCAACCCTGGTCCTCAAGTACCCCCTGTCCCGCATGTTTTAGATGTTTCCCGGCTCCAACACACCTGATTCAAATGAATGGGTCGTTATCTAGTTACGCAGAAGCCTGCTAACGACCATTCATTTGAATCAGGTGTGTTGGAGCCGGGAAACATCTAAAACATGCAGGACAGGGGGTACTTGAGGACCAGGGTTGAGAACCACTGCACTATGTTGCCTCAGCAGGACAAAGCAATGCTCAACGAAACACCTGGGACATTATTATTGGAGCTGGATCCGGGTAAAGAGAATTTTCTTTATTGGCAGCTACAAGTGTGGTAGGAGAAAACAAGGTACTACCACCCAGAAGAATTGCCCATCCTTATTATCCTCCACATCAGTGATTCTCAACCCTGGTCCTCGGGACCCGATGTCCTGCATGTTTTAGATGTTTCCCTGCTCCAGCACACCTGTTTCTAACGAAGGGGTCGTTATCAAGCGCGGCAGAAGCCTGATGACGAACAGGAGTGTTGGAGCAGGGAAACATCTAGAACATGCAGGACAGTGGGTCCCGAGGAAACCAGGGTTTAGAAACGCAGCTCCACGTTACACTGCGGTACCTGACACGCGGCTTGTGTTTGATCGTTCCAGGGCAGCACTGTGAGACGGACGTGGACGAGTGTGAGGCCAGCCCCTGCCAGCACAACGGCACCTGCAGCCACGGCCTGGGCTCCTACACCTGCAGCTGTCCACCAGGTACGGCTGCGTCTGCCTCGCTCTCTCACACGGCCCCTGCGTGTGCACGTGTGTGTGTGTGTGCACCTGTGTGTGTGTGTGTGTGTGTCTCTGTGCTCCAAACAAGCCAGTGACTGACAGCTAAGCAAATCACCCAGCTCATCGCCAGAGCTCATTAGTGCGGGGGAATTGTGTCAATATTGTGTTATGAAATACTCTCCCCTTTCATGGGCATTCTCCTCCTGGATTAATGTGATTTTTCAGTAATTGTTTGTTCGTCTCTGCCGGCTGAGGCTGCATTTCCCATTCAGTGATGCGGGTTGAGGGGCTGCCCAGGAGAGCGGCGCTGGGCCCAGCCACACTGGGCTGGCACGCCCGGCCTCGCTGCTCAGCCAGCTGCTGTTTCTCCATTCACACGCACACACGCACACACACACACAGACGTATACACGTATCCACGCGCACCGTACGCACGTACACCCATGCACAACAAACCCATGGTAAACACATTTAAGTGCACACACACACACAAACACACACAATCATATCAGTGACTGGAAATATGCACATATATAATTTTGGGGGGTTACAATCAGTGAGTAGTGTATAGTTTATATTATGTAGTTGAACCATTTGGGACTGTTCTGTCACATCAGATTAAGAATAATTGGGGTTGTATTCAAAATTCCCAAAACAGTTACAAAATGAAAACCTTCATATTGAATTTTTAGTGATTTTTTTTTGACATATCATTTAGAGGTTTAATTTGCTACAGTGGATTTGATCCTAACCTCGTGATGCAGCCAATACTGTCAAAAACAATATCTGGAAGAATATTTTATATCAGCCCTGCAACCTATTTCACATCTAACAGGGTGACTGCAGTGACAGAGAATTCTGCCTGGGGTTTAATTAAAATAAGCTTTTAGTTTTTAGCGCAACTACATACCTCCGAGAACTGTTTGACAGTTACTACACTGTAACTGTCAAAGCAAAGAGCGGTGAAAATCAAGAACTATAATTCCTATAACAACATTTGATTTGTACAAACTACGACCAATCGGCCCGACACTCATTGACACAGAACACAGGATCGTGAAGATCCGGCCTGTGTTAGAACCTCCAGCGCTGAGGGTGTGCCACCCTAGTTCTCCAGAGCGCAGGGTGTGTGTAACCTGGGGGTGTGCCACCCTAGTTCTCCAGAGCGCAGGGTGTGTGTAACCTGGGGGTGTGCCACCCTAGTTCTCCAGAGTGCAGGGTGTGTGTAACCTGGGGGTGTGCCACCCTAGTTCTCCAGAGCGCAGGGTGTGTGTAACCTGGGGGTGTGCCACCCTAGTTCTCCAGAGCGCAGGGTGTGTGTAACCTGGGGGTGTGCCACCCTAGTTCTCCAGAGCGCAGGGTGTGTGTAACCTGGGGGTGTGCCACCCTAGTTCTCCAGAGCGCAGGGTGTGTGTAACCTGGGGGTGTGCCACCCTAGTTCTCCAGAGCGCAGGGTGTGTGTAACCTGGGGGTGTGCCACCCTAGTTCTCCAGAGCGCAGGGTGTGTGTAACCTGGGGGTGTGCCACCCTAGTTCTCCAGAGCGCAGGGTGTGTGTAACCTGGGGGTGTGCCACCCTAGTTCTCCAGAGCGCAGGGTGTGTGTAACCTGGGGGTGTGCCACCCTAGTTCTCCAGAGCGCAGGGTGTGTGTAACCTGGGGGTGTGCCACCCTAGTTCTCCAGAGCGCAGGGTGTGTGTAACCTGGGGGTGTGCCACCCTAGTTCTCCAGAGCGCAGGGTGTGTGTAACCTGGGGGTGTGCCACCCTAGTTCTCCAGAGCGCAGGGTGTGTGTAACCTGGGGGTGTGCCACCCTAGTTCTCCAGAGCGCAGGGTGTGTGTAACCTGGGGGTGTGCCACCCTAGTTCTCCAGAGCGCAGGGTGTGTGTAACCTGGGGGTGTGCCACCCTAGTTCTCCAGAGCGCAGGGTGTGTGTAACCTGGGGGTGTGCCACCCTAGTTCTCCAGAGCGCAGGGTGTGTGTAACCTGGGGGTGTGCCACCCTAGTTCTCCAGAGCGCAGGGTGTGTGTAACCTGGGGGTGTGCCACCCTAGTTCTCCAGAGCGCAGGGTGTGTGTAACCTGGGGGTGTGCCACCCTAGTTCTCCAGAGCGCAGGGTGTGTGTAACCTGGGGGTGTGCCACCCTAGTTCTCCAGAGCGCAGGGTGTGTGTAACCTGGGGGTGTGCCACCCTAGTTCTCCAGAGCGCAGGGTGTGTGTAACCTGGGGGTGTGCCACCCTAGTTCTCCAGAGCGCAGGGTGTGTGTAACCTGGGGGTGTGCCACCCTAGTTCTCCAGAGCGCAGGGTGTGTGTAACCTGGGGGTGTGCCACCCTAGTTCTCCAGAGCGCAGGGTGTGTGTAACCTGGGGGTGTGCCACCCTAGTTCTCCAGAGCGCAGGGTGTGTGTAACCTGGGGGTGTGCCACCCTAGTTCTCCAGAGCGCAGGGTGTGTGTAACCTGGGGGTGTGCCACCCTAGTTCTCCAGAGCGCAGGGTGTGTGTAACCTGGGGGTGTGCCACCCTAGTTCTCCAGAGCGCAGGGTGTGTGTAACCTGGGGGTGTGCCACCCTAGTTCTCCAGAGCGCAGGGTGTGTGTAACCTGGGGGTGTGCCACCCTAGTTCTCCAGAGCGCAGGGTGTGTGTAACCTGGGGGTGTGCCACCCTAGTTCTCCAGAGCGCAGGGTGTGTGTAACCTGGGGGTGTGCCACCCTAGTTCTCCAGAGCGCAGGGTGTGTGTAACCTGGGGGTGTGCCACCCTAGTTCTCCAGAGCGCAGGGTGTGTGTAACCTGGGGGTGTGCCACCCTAGTTCTCCAGAGCGCAGGGTGTGTGTAACCTGGGGGTGTGCCACCCTAGTTCTCCAGAGCGCAGGGTGTGTGTAACCTGGGGGTGTGCCACCCTAGTTCTCCAGAGCGCAGGGTGTGTGTAACCTGGGGGTGTGCCACCCTAGTTCTCCAGAGCGCAGGGTGTGTGTAACCTGGGGGTGTGCCACCCTAGTTCTCCAGAGCGCAGGGTGTGTGTAACCTGGGGGTGTGCCACCCTAGTTCTCCAGAGCGCAGGGTGTGTGTAACCTGGGGGTGTGCCACCCTAGTTCTCCAGAGCGCAGGGTGTGTGTAACCTGGGGGTGTGCCACCCTAGTTCTCCAGAGCGCAGGGTGTGTGTAACCTGGGGGTGTGCCACCCTAGTTCTCCAGAGCGCAGGGTGTGTGTAACCTGGGGGTGTGCCACCCTAGTTCTCCAGAGCGCAGGGTGTGTGTAACCTGGGGGTGTGCCACCCTAGTTCTCCAGAGCGCAGGGTGTGTGTAACCTGAGGGTGTGACACCTTAGTTCTCCAGAGCGCAGGGTGTGTGTAACCTGGGGGTGTGCCACCCTAGTTCTCCAGAGCGCAGGGTGTGTGTAACCTGGGGGTGTGCCACCCTAGTTCTCCAGAGTGCAGGGTGTGTGTAACCTGGGGGTGTGCCACCCTAGTTCTCCAGAGCGCAGGGTGTGTGTAACCTGAGGGTGTGCCACCCTAGTTCTCCAGAGCGCAGGGTGTGTGTAACCTGGGGGGTCCACCCCTGCTGCTCTCTCTCCAGGGTTCCTGGGGACCAGCTGTGAGGTGGATGTAGACGCCTGTCTGCTCCCCAACGCCTCCTGCCCTGCTGATGCCCGCTGTCTGGACCTGCCTGACGGACTCAAACACACCTGCCGACGGCCTTGCCCCCCTAACATACAGGTTGGTACAAGCAGGCTAATGCTAGTCCTGTTCTCCTAGAGCTTGTTGAGTGGAGGGATTGTGTGGAGCTCAGTGGTAGAGTCGCTGGACTGCATATCCAGATATATTCAAATCTCCTTCTGGACGTTGCATTGGGTGAAAGCGGTTTTTAGCAGGTCAAATATAGGTGAACATACTGGGGTGTACTAGAAGCCTCTCAATAGAGGACCTGTAGAAGCTAACACAGCTGTTCTGCAGTAACATTACTCTCACCAGGAATCAGCTTAGAAGCATATTCAGTTCAATTAGCTCTCTCTCGCGCTCTCTCTCGCTCTCTCTGTTTCTCTCTAGGCTAGTAATATGGTTTAGCCTGTTTTAAATAATTAGCACATGAGCCATTATCAGATAATTGTCGAAATCCCTGCTCTCCTCCACCTGCCTCTGTTAACAGTACCTGAGAGAGAGTTCTCCTCGTTGAAGTGGAGCTGATGCTTCTCTCCGATAATACGCCACCTTCCCGAAACCCGTGTTGCATTCTGGGAATATCTCAGTTCAGCTCTCAGACAGTCTGAAGTGAGACTGCTGTGATGCGAATACTGTGCTGATAACCACGTCAAGGTCACCGTGATGTAAATACTGTGCTGATAACCACGTCAAGGTCACTGTGATGTAAATACTGTGCTGATAACCACGTCAAGGTCACTGGGATGTGAATACTGTGCTGATAACCAAGTCAAGCTCACTGTGATGTAAATACTGTGCTGATAACCAAGTCAAGGTCACTGGGATGTGAATACTGTGCTGATAACCAAGTCAAGGTCACTGGGATGTGAATACTGTGCTGATAACCAAGTCAAGGTCACTGTGATGTGAATACTGTGCTGATAACCAAGTCAAGGTCACTGTGATGTGAATACTGTGCTGATATCCTTGAGGGTTTAGGTTGGTTGAGGGGCAGTTCTATGGGCGTATGTGAAGCCCTCTGTGACATGCTTGCATGTAAAAAGGGCTATACAAATACATTTGATTTGATTTTGATTTGATAACCACGTCAAGGCCACTGCCTCCAACTGCCACAAATCAATAAGCCGCTGTCACTGCGGTATTCAGGAGTCCATACCGTGCCTGCCTATTATATGCTCTGTTGATTCCGGCCTTCTCTCCCTGTCCTCCCCTTACTTCCTGCTAGCCGTGTGCCAACGAGGGCCGCTGTGTGCTGAGCGACGGCAGCAGCTACACCTGCGTGTGCGCCCCCGGGTGGGCCGGCCGGAACTGCCGCGTCAACGTCAACGACTGCGTCCGCCACCGGTGCCAGAACGGAGCCACGTGTGTGGACGGCGTCCACGGCTACAGGTGTGAGCTCAGCCAATCGGGGTTAGGCCGCTCCAGTCGGCGGCGCAGGCTCTAGGCCGGCAACCCGCTTAGCACTGACTTAGCGGCGACACGTCGCAGACTGTTTGCTGCTCCAGGTGGGTTTGCGGAGACTGAGGACGTCCAGTCTGAGGTGGTTGTCTTGGCTCTCTCCCCAGCTGCCTGTGTCCCGGAGGGTTCCGCGGAGCCTTCTGCGAGGGTGATGTCGACACCTGCGTCGGCCATCGCTGCTCTCCTCACGGAGTGTGTGTGAACCACAGGCACAACCACACCTGTCGCTGCGCGCCGGGGTTCCGCGGCCCGCTCTGCGACCAGGAGGCCGACGAATGCCAGAGTTCTCCGTGCGCCAACGGAGCGACGTGCGTGGACCGTGCGCTGAACTTCCTCTGTGTGTGTCCCCCTGGGTTTGAAGGTACGTCTCTCTCCGCTACCAGGAGTAACGACACGAGCATGCCTCCATGTACGCCTGCACATTTCATTCATTGGAGCGTGTGATATTTTTATTGTTTTGTTTCTTAACACGTTATTTAAACCAGCGGTGAGGGTTATTGGCCTCCAGAACTATATAAAGCTGTGCTGCTCAGTGGAACTCAGCATTTTACAACCCTCTCATCTATAAACGCCCCATAAAATGTACTTCTTTATTTATTTTATTGTTCTCAAGCTGGGGAACATTAATAATTTACCCTAGATCTGTTTTTCTATTCTGGCTGAATTATTAAGAAGACCTTAGACAGCGTATACCTCAGAAGGTTCTTTGCTAGCTTGACAGCCAGCAAACACTCCGCTATTACTGTGAACCTGAACACGCGCCGAGTGATTTAGCATGTGCGCGGCGTGTTGGAGCCATGTGCAGGCTAAGGAACATTAGGTATGCCATCACCATGTGGTCATTGATTTAGCGTGGCGCCACGTGGCAGATGGGATGCCTATGGGAACGTGAATGTGACATAAAGTTCCCTAAAGACGAGAGGAATCTGGGGCCATCAATCAGTGACGTTCATGGATGCACACTCACGGCGAAGGCCACACTTTCTCTCCGAGTGAAGTGCTGAACTCGCGTCACGTGGAGCTTGTCTGTAGTTATGATGACAATCAACTCACCCAGGTGAGAAACGGTAACCACTTAACACATGTAATTGTTTATTTAGCTTGAACTCTACGAGGGCATGTATAATTATGACGTACAACATTCGTCATTGTTATTGCTCTCTGAATATACATGGCACAGATCTCCAGTTCCAGTGATGCCTGCCTGGAGCTGGTTGTCGGCCTTGTGTAAGGGCTCTGACAGCCTAATGACAGATCCTCAACGCAACCAAAGACGTGTACGTTTCCTCAGATAGCCCAGTGGTACGTCAGTGAATAGGAAGTCTGTGGAACCGTCAGGACATTCTAATTTCGGGAACTCAAAAGAGAGCAATTTAAACTGACTTGAATGTAAAAATAGAACTTTCGATGGCACACTCATGCTTTCATAATTGCCAACATACTCACTTAAATAGGGCACTATTTCCACAACTTGAGCTCAATCAAGTGAGGACGCTGTGCACACATTAGCAACCAGCATTTACCTGTGGACACATTTGTCCTCATCTGCATATTGCTCAATGGGGCCAGACATGAATTACTTGGTTTGTGATACAACTGCAGTCAACATTGTGCTCTAGAGATCAGAGGCCTTTCACAGGCCAATTCCCTGAATCAGGTATTTTATCCCCCGCCATGCCGGTACTGTAAATAGGAATCTCTTTGTCATGAAACTCCCTGGTCAAATACATGTTAAACCCATATGAAGCATACAACTGCGGAATTAAATGTCTAATTCCTTTTTTGCAGGTCGGTTTTGCTCTGAGAATGTAAACCCCTGTCGCTCCTGGCCTTGTCTCAACGGAGGGTCCTGTAGGAATCTGCTGGATGACTACATGTGTCAGTGCCCCTTTGGTGAGTAAAGGCAGCACAATATATCATTGTCATTGGAGTTGGAACAGTGTGTTTCTGATGTGTCAGGAAAATCTCTCTACTGTGTGTGTGTGTGTGTGTATACAGCACACTGTCTCTTCTCTCACTTCCTGTGAGAGAAGAAGGCAAACAAGCACAGCTTGTAAAGGTCCTGTGAGTATAAAACAACTTTGAGACATACATGTAGAAATGTTTGTGTATTAAGATGTCTGAGCATGGCACAGTCTGACACATGACTCCAGGGTACTGCTGTCGATCTCTATGGACCTCCTTTCTCTCACTTCCTGTAGCCTCCTCTCACTTCCTGTAGCCTCCTCTCACTTCCTGTAGCCTCTTCTTTCTCACTTCCTGCATCCTCTTCTTCTCTCACTTCCTGTAGCCTCCTCTCACTTCCTGTAGCCTCTTCTTCTCTCACTTCCTGCATCCTCTTCTTCTCTCACTTCCTGTAGCCTCCTCTCACTGCCTGTAGCCTCTTCTTCTCTTACTTCCTGTCCACGGTACTATAAGAGTCAACAGGCCAGAGCAGACCCCTCGCTCCCCATCCAAACCAGAAGCCTTCATCAGATCTGACCCCATGCTTGTACCATGCGCAGCCCGATGCCCTCTCCGGTGGGTCTGCGTGCGTTCTCGCTGTGACTTCATCGAGAGAGGAAACCATCAGTGTAAATCTCTGTTAGAAATGCATGAGAATGGCTCCCCTGTGGGCTACTGGGAACTGACGCTGAGAGGAAACAGGCTGCAGATGTGTCAGTAAAACCACCATGATTGTTTAGATATTGCGGGCAGATGCAGTGACGGAGGTGTGCCTAACGACTTTAGGTTCCTCTGTATTGAATTAGATAAGTGGTTTGTTGTGTTTGCCTTCTAGATGGTACAAATGGAACAGAACAGTAGTGACCCAAAGGTTAAACCAATTTTCACAATCATGCTTCAAATGTATGTGTTCCTTATCCCATTGAGCAGGAAATTCACAAATATACTTATGCTTAGGGGGATTTGCCAACAAGGACAAACCTGAAAGCTACAATCCGCCAAAAAACTGTAGCACTACTTCTCTCTTGCTGTCTTTGTCTGTGCTTTTCAAGGTAAACTATGCAAATCAGGTAATGCAGGCTGTCCACAAATCTATCCACACATACATTCAAACCTAATCCAAGTAAAGAGTCCAAAAGATGGAATATTTGGTTGTTTTACCGGCCGTGTAAACAGACGGAGCGGACGAGAGTTTGGCCTGATGTGTGGAGGATGTTCCCCTGAGCACCGTCGGCTCTTTAGATACCTTTCTCTTTTCTTTCTTCTCCTTATTGCACCTTTCACAGTGTGGTGGGGTTTGAATATTTCATGGCGTGCTGTTTTCCTGCTGTTCCTGCTTCCTCGGCACACACACAACAATAATAGACTAAGTGTTGTTTACCGCTGTCAAGCAGGAACCCGGTTCTGCGTTTACAGCCCTCTCCGAGCCCCCTTGGAATCTTTGTTTTCTCCATCATGAAGATAGAATGACACTTTCACCTTTTGTAATGAAAACTAAACAATCTTCACAGCGGTGGCTCGTAGGGGACATTTCATGTATAGATATCATACATTTGTCTTAACACAAACTGCATCAACATCAAATGAATAAAACACTGCTAGAATTCCTCTGAACATTTAACTGTAAATGTTGACCATTAACATATGTGTCTTGCTGGTTAAACAATATGGTATGTTAATATTTTATTAGCAAAACAGTTTGAAATGCTGTATGTTGTTGATTAAGCCTGCACACAACCGGCTCCATTGTTGTTCTAGTCAGAATCTCCCTTGAGGTCTCTCCACTAGAGACGGTAGAACAGACCACACAGTCTCTGTGGCTCTCTGGCTCTGAGGACTGCTTCCTTGAGGGTTGCACTATCAGATGGTATACAGCGAATGGGTGGCTAATTACCGTACTTTTCTAATTACTTTGAATAAATCCCCAACATAATTTAGGATGATGATTTCAGACATACCAATAGTTTCTTTGATACAGTATATGGATGAAATCACTGGTTGACGTATTGACGAGTTGTGTGTACGTCTTACCTGAATACAGTAGTTGCATGTTTGACCTTATATGTATTCAATCCTTTGTCCTTTGAATCAATCTGATCACTTAACTTGTGCATAAATGATGAACTTCCCAACACGCTGTGATAACCTTGGGATTGGCAGGGAACGTTCAGGTACTGTTCTCCATCTCCAAACCAGGGACGAGTGTGTTCTGCACCATCCTCTTCCCCCTGACATGCCCTCATCCTCCCAAAGAAATCCTATTATGCAAGAGTTTCCTCTTGGTTTAAGACAAAGGCACTCTATCTTGCACACCGTAAATTCCGAATGCAGCCCATGATTGAGAACTCCCAGGTATTGCTGTTCGTTTTGCCGCTGCGCTAAAGGAAGCTAATGGCAGCGCTGGGACGTCGTTGCCAGTCCCATTTGGAGATGGAGGCACTGCAAATGTGACATTCCTTCATGCAACATTAACCTCCGAGTGAATTGCACGCACAATTGGTTATTAAACACTTCTGGAGCACTTTGTTGGAGGCAATAGCTGTCCATTAACAACGTAGAGTAATACATGGGATGTTGGAAGGGCATTCATTTGGCATTGATAGATGTAATGATATATATATTTAGAAATGTGAGTTAACCTGCTTATGTAGATCAAAGGTTTAAACTGACGTAAACTCCTGCGTCGTGTGAAACACAATGATAATTCTGTTTGTTTTGATGTTCTCCTTTGTCCAGCTCTTCTTCGTGTCCTGAGACAGCACATCTGTGTAGGAGGCACACGCTGCTGCTGATTGCAGAGGGCTATAGAACAAGATCAAATCTTTGGGCCATTTTTTCAATGATGCAATGATTTTCTGAGAAGGGTGAGGTGGCTCAGGAGGATGAGTCTAAATGAGACATTGATACTTTAATTACAGCCACGGTTCTTTCTACCGTGAGACGAGGCTTTCTTCAACCCTGTTTATTGCATAAACTGAACAGGCATCATTCACGCCAGACGGCTGTGTCTTATGTATAACAACAATTATCGACGTGGGTATCTATAAGAGACAGCTAGCACTGCAGCAGCTCTCGCAGACAAATGGGTATAGATCAGTGAGTTGGATGAGGCTCCCTGCCTGTAATTCCCACCATTAGCATACCGGGCAGCAGGTAAACTGCCTGAGGCCGAATCAATGGCTCCATAAATCAGACGCAGAGAGGCTGTCTTTACCTAATAAAACATAAAACAGCCATAAATGTGTTTGGCATCCTGAAAAGTGTGTTTTATAGTCATTTGGTGAATTTGAAACTTTATGGCTTGCAAAGGTTTTTTTATTTATATATATATATTTTTTTTGTTTAAGTATTCTCCTCGAAAATTGTGGTGCACTCTACCTTGTCCCTTTATGGAGTTCATATAGCTAAGTGCTGTCCTATCCAGCATCTTGTAATGGTGTCTATGTAGAGATGTGATTCATTGTCAGGACTCTTTCAGGTTTTGAAGGGAAAGATTGTTCCGAGGACGTGGACCTGTGCTCCCTGGAGATCTGCCAGGAACACACTCTGAGATGCACAGAAACATGGGACGGACAGAAGGTCACTTGCATCTGTGAGAAAGGTGAGTGGAAACCACATACAGTAGTGAATACACCCACTAAGGTGTCAATACTAAAATACTAGCCAATCAATACTAAACTGTAAACCAGTCAGTTGTTTAGACATAATAATTGATCAACCAGACATACCAGGCACACATATTTTGTTACTAGTTACCATTTTGTGGTGGCTGCATCTTTACAACTGCTAGATAACACACTCCTAGTGTAAAAGGTTTCCATGAAGGGTAAAGTAAAAACTTAAACAGAAAGGCTAACGTCAAATCAATGCTGCTGTTGGGTCCTGATAAGGATATTACTTCCAATTCTTTTGATTTGATCCACAAAGAGAACTCTGTGCTGTATCCAGAGGGAATTGAAAGAGAAAAGCCATTAGTTGGGCCAGGATGACATTAGATGCAGTGATCACAGGTGAAATTGGCGTCCGGAACACTCCAGAACCTACCCTCCTCTCACCAGGGATCCTCTTAAATCTCTGCCGTACTACATTTCCAGTTCCTGACGCCCAGAGAAGTCTTGCAGAGCCACGGAGGAACTGACAGGTCTTACCGACAGTTCCTTCATCTGAACCGCTCATATTCCCTCATTTTAAAGGGCTGTTTTTGAATGAAACTAAATAGTTTAGCACTTATGATGAAGTGTAAGAGTGTAATGTAATGAATGTCACGCTGCTAGCAGTCATTTATTCGTTTTAAGAACATTTTTCCATTTCCACATTATTCCAAGGCTATCATGTTTATGAATCTGATAGTTAAGTATGAGTTCAATGTAGGCCATGTGCATGTCACCATTATTAAAACCTGCTATGAAATCCTTTGTGATGTAATTAGCTGTGGTTGTGTTATAGACCAGGGTCTTGATGACCAGGGCAGGATAAAGACCC
The DNA here is from genome assembly GCA_023658055.1 of Thaleichthys pacificus. NCBI lineage: Eukaryota > Metazoa > Chordata > Actinopteri > Osmeriformes > Osmeridae > Thaleichthys > Thaleichthys pacificus. Next base: position 18,059,611 of record CM042857.1, on the reverse strand, counting down.
TGGGGTGGTTCCTGTTGTCACAGTCAATCAAATCCTGTCGCATAATAATCCCTGCTGGGACATTCCTGCAAAGATACGATGCAAGACTGCGGACATACATTATATTCCTTGATTGCAATTAGCCAGATTAAAAGGTTCTGGAAAGCCTTTTCCTCACGGTCAAACTGATCATCGTCCAACCACAGACTGCCCCCCCCCCCCCCCCTCAGCCTCATTCTCATCTGAATGATCATCACACAGCAGATCATGCAACCCAATCAATAACGGGGACTTCATTAGTTCTGTTGCACTTATGTTTGACGTACGTCAGCTTGAAGGATTGTGAGTGATTTCTTATGTAAATGAAACCCAGCCCACTGTGATCCCCTCGCCAGCCCACTCAAGGGCAAATTATGTTTTGTGACATGTTTCGCCCTGGCAGACCTGGCATCCATATTATCTATTGCTATAATGCCTTATCTGCCGAGGGAGCATTATGGGACAGATTCCCCTGTGTGTCCCTAGCACACCTGGCCGCCGTCCTTGTTGTAGGGCTCCACACGCAGGGAGGTTTTACAAGCTGAAAGCCTTCTTTTGGAACGTATGATTATGGTGGAGTACAGTTGGCTGCTGTCAGAGATGCGAGGTCAGTGAGGCCTATCCCAGATTCCCTGGTGGGCTTCAGGAAGGTTCTGCACCCAGAGGGAGCTGACCGACAGGGCCTTTGTAAGACTGTCAGCTTGGTGGGTTTTTAATAGCGCTTGCCTTGACTTGGTATTTTACACTCAGTCGAACACTCAGAAGTGCCCACTGTCGAACGTCTTTCAGCACAGTGCTAAAACTAGTCTTGAGGAGAATAAATGAAGGCTTGATTGTTCTGGATGGAGGCTGGAGCAGTGCAGACATGTTATGCTGAGATGTTCCTTCAGTTTGCTGTCTCCTATGATCTTAGTAAATGTGTCATTTAAGCTTATATATAGAAATATATGCACTCATTGCTGTTTAGTCTGCACTCATGTATAATGGAATAATTATAGAATGTTTCTGGAACATTCTGTGCGGAGACTTCAGAGCTGGTCTGATGTGCCTTTGTGTGAGTTTGTGTGTCAGGACATAAAGTGTGTGTGTGTGTGCGTGTGGTTACGCATACAGTATGCTTCTCTGCCTGTTTTCCAGTTTGTAGGAAGGTGAGGGCTGGCTTTGATCTTGGTCATGGCTGGATCTGGGCTGTTGTATGTAATGAATCTCAGAGGCAATGACTGGACCTTATTAAACATGATTAAATGAGCCAGTGGGCTGAGGCAGCGCGGCCACAGCAAGTTCCATGAATCAATAACAGCTTTGTAAAGCAGCTTTTGAGTGCGCTACAAAGTCATACAAATCCTAATTGGCTGAGGGATAAAACCAACCAAAGGGAATCCAATAATGATCCTGTTTCCTTCCCCTTGCGCAGGCTTTGGCGGGCAGTTCTGTGAGGTAAATCTCGACGACTGTGAGTCCAGTCCCTGCCTCAACCAAGCAGTGTGTGTGGATGGTGTCGACCTGTATCAGTGCTTCTGCCCAGAGGGTAAGTCACAGTACCCTCCCCGTCTCCTCCACCCCCCACCGCCTCCACCCACACGATCACTCACACACACACCGCCACCACCAAGCTCCAACACACTGGAGATGTGGTTCTCACTGTGATCCTGACTGTCAGAATGAGGGATTCTTATCCCCTCGAACCAAACCTCTTGTCAGAACGACCTGGATCTCTGCAGGGGAGCTTCTGCAGATTCAGCTTGGTCAGGAGGAGTAGCGCTGTGGCTCGATGATGATCACGACTCGCACAATCCCCACCTAGTTTATCCATGCCTGGAGAGATGGCTCACAGCAATGGTGTGATGGCAGTTCTCTGCCAAATGGCAGCCTCACGCAAACTCGTACAGAGACAAAGAACCACATGGCATCACAAGGAAGATTGAGTTAAATTACCGTATACACTACTACCAGCTGGCTCTATTCAATAAGAGTCCATGAAGACTGGATTCCTTTGAGCTGTAAAGGGGGGGGGGAGGTCAGAGGTTTGCATCCTCTCAGGACCCAAACCTGAACAGATCTGATGAGGCCTACACACTTGATTCAGCTATGTCCTTGGGGCATCACTCTAAACAATTAGTTAGAAACAGTTTCTTCCAACTGAGGAATATTTCTAAATTAAGAACAGTAGTGTCAAAGGGTGAATTGGAGATGATTATTCATGCTTTTATTTCTTCTCGTTTCGATTATTGTAATAGTCTTTTTACCTGTTTGAACAAGAAGGAGCTCGACCGTCTCCAGGCCGTTCAGAACTCTGAAGGCTTTTCACGCACATTAACAAAAGAGCACACATTAACATATTTTACGGAAAATAAGCCGCGGCTTGTACTCCGATTTGACAGGTTTCTTGTGCTTGTGCGGCTTATATTTCTAAGCGGCTTATAGTCCGGTTTTAGAACAAAAAAGTGGCTTCTCTCAAGATCTCTACTGACCGTGCAGCTAATTTTATGCTCAACACTTGAACGGGGGCTTATTACTTGAAAAAGGAATTATTTACTGTTTTCTCAGTTACACTGTCAGGGCTTGGAAATACAGTGACTTGCTAAAGTAGGCAAATGGCTAGTAGAACATAACATTTCATAATAATTTCAGTTAATCAAACAGCTGCAAACCCAGTGAAATGTTAGTGCTGTTGGCCTCTTCAACAAGGCCAAGGGTTCACACTGACTTCATGACTTAATGCCCTTAAAACAACACTGCTTTTTGCACTGGACAATACAATCCTGTACCATTTGTATTTTTTGTAATATTTGTATCTTTATATTGTAAATTACTGCAACTTATATTTTATATTGTATAGTTTATTTTAATCTAATTCCATTGCTAGTTATGTACCCTTAGTTTGCTAGTTATGTACCCTTAGTATAGTTAGTCCTCATATTTAAATTTTAGATTCCTATAAAGCAAATTCCTTGTCTGTGCAAACTTTCATGGCGAATAAAACCCATTCTGATTCTGGCTAGGCTAGCTAGCAAAATAACGCTAGCATCGCTAACAACATTACTAATTCAACTTTGGTAGTCTAACCGAGCTCTTTGTAAGTTCGTTTTAGATATAATTGTATATGATAGTGTGGACAATAAGACACGGACGCGGTCTCTTTTCATAACTTGTATTTTTACCACTGCTCTTCTTGACATCGCTATTCGAACAGCCCTCACTGATTTAACCTAATGCTTTCAGCATCAAGCCTACGGCAACTCCCGAGGGACAAAACACCCTTGTCCGTTGTTACATAGAAAGGTCTGCTACAGTAGGCTATCCTCAGGATTTGCAAGCTAGCTAAACTTATAATATATCTAAATAATTTTGTAGACATAACACTGGATTCTGCCACTAAATGAGTGACTTTGATTTATTTCTGGACATACTATCCACAACCGAAGTGTGTTACACAATGCTGTAAGATCGCCTGTACTCTTGCATTGCTCTTGGTACCCAGAATGCCCTGCGGCAAGCTGAAAAGCTACTAAGTTAAGGGCATTAGCTTAGTTAAATAAGCATTGTTTGGAGTTCTATTGTTGTGTTCGTTCTGTTTTGATATGTGTAATGCTATGGTCTATAGTTTAGATAATTTGAGTGTTCACCCTGATTGGGAATGTTGTCTAGTTAGATCGCTATCCAAGCTGTCCGCAGCCACAGTACGAACGTGCAAATGATTATTGGTCAGCATTGAGCGACGCAACGGTAACATTGTTTGCTTATAAAGTGCGGCTTGTATTCCAGTGCGCCGTATACTCTGATTTACAAACATAAAGTGCCCTTTCTGGGGGTGTGCGGCTTCTACACGATGCGGCTTATTTACCGTAAAATACGGTACATCTGTTTTAGCATCACTTCACTGGTTACCAGTCCAGTACAGAATTCAATTTAAAATCCTGGTCGTCACCTTCAGACGCCTGCATGGAGAAGTTCCTCCCTACATTTCTGATTTAATACAGCTTCATAACAGTCTGTAACAGTCTAATAGCTAATGTAATATTGCACATATTTCCCCAAAAGCAATAAAGTCAGGCTACTTAAAGACACCGTACACTCATAAAGTATGCTCTAAATGGCATACATCCTGGCAATTCATAATTGACATAACAACTTATTGTAAATGGTCAGTAGCCTAGCCTATCGATTAAGGTAGGCCACTCTGAAGCACAGGGGCGTTTCTACACTGGGGCCTACAGGGGCCAGTGCCCCTGTAAATATGTCCCTGGCCCCCCGTGTGGCCCCCCTAAGCTGACTGAATAAAAATGAAAACATCTTTATTCATTTTTTTCACACGTTTTTCTTTTTCTAGTAGTCATCATGAACCGAGGAAGGGACATTGCAGCCTTTTTTGCCCCAGTAAATAAAAAAAGGTTAGATAAACATATCAAGGTATTGAGAGAGCTGAGGAGCTGGAAGAGGGAGAGCCAGAGCCGTTTGTATGATTTTAATGTAAAGCAAAATTAAAGTTTAATGTAATGTTTAAATATAATTTGTTTCCGTTTTTTAATGTGCCCTTCTGATTAAACACTGCCCCCCCCCCCCCCATTTTATTAATTAAAACTACTTCAGCATAATAAAGTACCTAAAATACAAACCTGAGCAAGGGCAGCAATCACTATCGAATCAACAGACAATTTAGCTAGCAGGGGAAGAATACAAACAACGAAAATCACCAGTTAACTTGATTTAAATTTGCAAGAACTATAGACTTATACAATAACAGGCTTAAATGAACTGACAACATAAAATATACGACTTACAGTTCTCAAGGACGCACACACGCAATCTCAACTGCGGTGTGAAGCGCGTGTCCGTGCAATTCCCCGATATGCACTCTAACAATCACTGCTGATAGACGGCCTAAAATTTAGTACTGCCTGATTTCTGATACCGTGGTGGGGCGGCAACATTTTCTCTATGCATGCAGGAAAAACCCTGCATACTGCTGTAACGTCTGCAGCTCTCTCCAGTCCTCTCATTGTAAAGGAAGCTATATGAGGCTCACGAAGAGATGACGTGTATCCTTAACTATTCATCAACTTGGTGTAAGAATGTTAACGTGTTGTTGTTATTGAGTCAGTTGACTATTTCTTTCTTTTTCATGCCTACTGAAAACCTCTCCCAATTACTCTCCATTCATATTTACAAACATTTACTATATTTTCTGCTCTGATCTCATGAAATCATCCAGACACTTAAACAGCTTATTCATGTCGTAAATCGGCGAGAGTCGTTTTTATCATTAGGCTTAGGAGAGGGAAATAAATCTCCGCAATTTTTCCCTCTAATTTCTTGGCTCAGGCGTTGTCCTACCTGTGAGACACAGCTCTGATTAAACCTAAATTGCAGACGAGGACTGTTATGCATTATTAATGAAGTCGGGATAATTGTCAAATTTTATGACATGGAGAGAGGTGGAAATTGGTTCCATGGTCAGTCTGAGGACTGATGAGAATGTGGCCTCTGTGAAGGTGCTGATGGTCTGGCATTAGTCACGGCTCTGCTGCAGCCGTGGCCTGTGACAGCGCTAATGATAGTCATTTTGTAGCGTGACCATGCAGCAGAATACGTTTATAGGAGCATAAAATGTCAGAAAATTGGAGCAGAGCTCTATCCTTCGCTTCACATTCTTAACCTTTTCTATTTCCCCGAGTCAGACTGTGCTGATGTAACTCTGAATGACTGACGTGAGATCACTAAGTGATCAGGTGGGGTAAGGGACAGAATCAGATGATGGTTTTTCCTTCTGTGGTGGTTGCATGTCTGCATGTTGGTGAGAGGATACAGTAGCGCTGGGCTGTCCTGAGAGACCTTACCACACAGAGCCAGCCTGTCCTGAGAGACCTTACCACACAGAGCCAGCCTGTCCTGAGAGACCTTACCACACAGAGCCAGCCTGTCCTGAGAGACCTTACCACACAGAGCCAGCCTGTCCTGAGAGACCTTACCACACAGAGCCAGCCTGTCCTGAGAGACCTTACCACACAGAGCCAGCCTGTCCTGAGAGACCTTACCACACAGAGCCAGCCTGTCCTGAGAGACCTTACCACACAGAGCCAGCCTGTCCTGAGAGACCTTACCACACAGAGCCAGCCTGTCCTGAGAGACCTTACCACACAGAGCCAGCCTGTCCTGAGAGACCTTACCACACAGAGCCAGCCTGTCCTGAGAGACCTTACCACACAGAGCCAGCCTGTCCTGAGAGACCTTACCACACAGAGCCAGCCTGTCCTGAGAGACCTTACCACACAGAGCCAGCCTGTCCTGAGAGACCTTACCACACAGAGCCAGCCTGTCCTGAGAGACCTTACCACACAGAGCCAGCCTGTCCTGAGAGACCTTACCACACAGAGCCAGCCTGTCCTGAGAGACCTTACCACACAGAGCCAGCCTGTCCTGAGAGACCTTACCACACAGAGCCAGCCTGTCCTGAGAGACCTTACCACACAGAGCCAGCCTGTCCTGAGAGACCTTACCACACAGAGCCAGCCTGTCCTGAGAGACCTTACCACACAGAGCCAGCCTGTCCTGAGAGACCTTACCACACAGAGCCAGCCTGTCAGTCGGAGAGGAACACATTTGCATTTTATTCATTTAGCGGACGTTTTGATTTGCAATTATTATTTTCCAAAGCAATCTGTACAGTCTGTATTTACCAGACATTATCTTGGTGGTCAGAGTGAAGCAACAGTCTGTATTTACCAGACACCTCATCTCAGCTCAGCTATCAGGCACGGTGAATAGAAATAATAGCTTCACGTCAAAATCAGTGAAAATTGTCACTACAGTGTGACAAGGAACAGCAACATGCTCGCTTCTCGGTCCCATCTGGGTGATCTCATTGGAAATGCTGTCTGCAGTGTTTTCTTTAGTTTGGTGTTTTGCAGCCTGACTGTTTTGCAGTGTGTTTTGTCTGATAATGAGGTGTAATGTCTTCCTAACAGGCTTTGGGGGGATGAACTGTGAAATCAACTATGATGAATGTGACCAGGGATTCTGTGCCAACAATTCCACTTGCATCGACCAGGTTGCAGGCTACGAATGTGTCTGTCCATCTGGGTTTGCTGGTAAGAGACTGATGCTGTTTATCATCATGAATTACATAAATCCTTTAACACAAAACGTTATGGATTAGATCTTCCCTTTTGCAGCCGTGCTGTTATACTGTATAAATGATTCATACGATACACAGCAACACACTCACACAGCACTACACTCACTCACACAGCAACACACTCACACAGCAACACACTCACACAGCACTACACTCACTCACACAGCAACATACTCACACAGCAACACACTCACACAGCACTACACTCACTCACACAGCAACACACAGCAACACACAGCAACACACTCACACTGCACTACACTCACTCACACAGCAACACACTCACACAACACTACACTCACACAACAACACACTCACACAGCAACACACTCACACAGCAACACACTCACACAGCAACACACTCACACAACACTACACTCACACAACAACACACTCACACAGCAACACACTCACACAGCAACACACTCACACAGCAACACACTCACACAACACTACACTCACACAACAACACACTCACACAGCAACACACTCACACAGCAACACACTCACACAGCAACACACTCACACAGCAACACACTCACACAGCAACACACTCACACAACACTACACTCAAAGGCTCGTGGTTGAATCTTAAAAGACCACATTGTTTTCCATGTGTTGGCGCTCCAGCCCAGGATGGCCTGTGCTGATCCTAATACAGCACTAATCCTCAGAGATGATTTAGACGTCTGGCAGGGGGGAGCAGGACGAACACCCAGGTCCATTCATCCTCGGCTAAAAGCATTAAGCTCAGTTTCAAATGAGCAGCCGTCTCCTGTCAGAGAAGGTGACGGGTGGTGTCTGTTCACGCCGTCTTAGTCTTCCACGCGTAGAGCTGGGAGACTCACGGGCCGCACCGGGCCAACCGGGAAAGGTGTTTCTGACAGGAACGAAGCACACTGACTTTACTGTACACGTTCCGAGGGTTAGCTGTCCTGGTGGGCCGGCAGGGAGAGAGGTCCTCACACCAGGCAAGCAGCAGCTTCTCTCCCCGAGGGTTTACTTACATCCATCACTGTTCTTCTCCTGCAGATGAAAACTGCTCCACGCCGGTCGCGGCGTGCGCCCCGGGGGACGATGTGTGCAGGAACGGCGGCACCTGCTACAGCTTCGAGGGAGAACCTCACTGTGCCTGCCCTCCAGGTCTGTCTCCCGCTCTCCATCCCCGTCCTGCTGGGTACTGTGGGCTGCTGTTCCTTACAACAGCCACTTCAAGGTGACGTGTCGCTGGGATGATAGGGGGAGGATCAGACGCCAGTTGACCTTTCCACACCTTTTTGTTTTGGATGATTTCATGGAAATGCTTTCGCGAAATCAAGATAATGTGTCTGCATTTTGTGCAGTATAGTATAAAATTAGGCCTATTATTCATCATGCACGAGCTGGCTTTAATGGTCGTTTTCACAGAACATCCGTCTCCTGGGTGAATCTACCGTCACCAACATGAGGCCTTTTCAATTGTTATTGATTACTCTGGGCCACAACCCACAGGGCCTTCCACCTCCTCCTGACTCACACCCGCAGCCTTGACAAACGGAGCGTTTGTACCATTCCATGCCTTACTTAAATGACTTTCTAGTCACAATGTGGCATATACAAACTCCCCCTTAAGTCCCTTTGTGGGCTGGCGACTATATTTACACGCGGCTTCCAGCGCACCAGGCCGACGCTTGAGAATAAAATGTATGTAAATGATCAGAAGGGAAAATGTTGGCAATGACAGCATCTTGAGAGATGACAATCGGAGTGGTGTGCCTAGAGAGGAGATGGCCCCAGCATACAGACGGGGGATCCAGCACAGAGCACATCAATCAGCTCTTTGATCCTCGCTCTTCGGATCCACAACAACCCTGCCTCTGCCGTGAACGGGTGTGTGTGTCGAATCCATGTGACCCTGAGGGGGACTGGGTTGTGTGAAGCGCTGGCGAACGCCCCGAAATGTGTCTGCCAACACGGGCCGACGCTGAGAAACTCCCAGAAGCCTTTGTGTCGATCGTCTGTGTCATCCCAGATCAAAGAGCGTGGATCTAGCGTGAGGCTTCCCATGTCGGCGTTCAGCGCAGAGCGAGTAGGCCAAACATGTATTGAACCCCAGGGTAAATACTGGGCGCTGTTACTGGAGCAAAAGCAACAACAAAGATGTGTTACAGGGATGTGGTAGGTGCTTATTGACTTAAATAATCTGCCCACATATTCAAATTGTGGCTTGGCTGTGTTCATTCCAGTTGAGATGCAACACAATCCACACGTTCAGTGTGTCAGAGTCAGGTGGCTGAGCGGTTAGGGAATCGGGCTAGTGATCTGAAGGTTGCCAGTTCGATTCCCGGCGGAGCCAAATGACTTTGTATCCTTGGGCAAGGCACTTCACCCTACTTGCCTCGGGGGAATGTCCTTGTACTTACTGTAAGTCGCTCTGGATAAGAGCGTCTGCTAAATGACTAAATGTAAATGTTCACAAACTGGAGGGGTCAACAGAGCAGGACTTGTGTTGTTAACCAACCTGGAAATGATGTTCCAACCTGGAAGTGATGTTTGAGATGGAAGTGATGTTTGAGATGGAAGTGATGTTTGAGATGGAAGTGATGTTTGAGATGTCTCAACATCAACAGTTTGTCTCCTCTCCTCCCAGGTCGAACAGGGCAGCACTGCGAGGGGAACACTGACCGCTGTGAGACCAAGCCCTGCGGTCCGCTCAGCGTCTGCCGAGACTCCCTCCACGGCTACACTTGCTTCTGCGCCCCCGGATTTATAGGTGGGTGCGTTAACCAATGGGAGAAGTCAAGACAATCGACCCCCTTGCCCCTTTGCTGTCAGAGGCTGTGCCTCCCGCGTTGCTAAGCTATCGGAAGAAACGCATTCCCCCTCCACATATCACAGGGAATACTCATTACGTACTTCCCTTTGACTGGCTGTCCTTTGACACCCATTTATCCCAAAGAGACACTGGCTCTCCCCCCGCCTGCCCATAGCATTAAGCTCATGTGATTTAGGTGGGGGGGGGAGGGTCCTGTTGTCCACATTTGTCAGCATCCTGCCGTCTGCTAAATGAAGTGAATGGTGGCTCTGGCCTTGGCAGGCAGGAGGTGTGAGATGGAGGTTGATGAGTGCCTGAGTGTGCCGTGTCAGAACGGAGGGACCTGCTCCGACCAGCTGGACGCCTTCACCTGCACCTGCCCCCACGGAATCTCAGGTAGGACACACTGAACCATCACTAATGACACTCTTAATTATTTTTTTGCATTTGTAAATGTGTCATATTATTGCATTTGTATGGAATTATACAATACATAATTATAATATGAATAAAATATGAATACACTATATAACTAGAGAGGGTACAATTTCCTGGGAAATTGTGAGGTGTGCTTGTGGCTGCTGCAGCTAGGACAGTTTAACTAACTACATCACCTCCAAACCTATTGTTTAAACTAATATCAAATGTCCAAATATTTGGAGAAAAAGTTTTTACGTGTGTATTTACATTTTACGATTAATATCTCTATCTTTTAAATAAGTATGTTCTGTATACATTATCTAACCCTTGTATCTATGAAAAAAGCATACAGCATACTATTTTCTTTGCCTGTTGTTTACACTGTGTGAGTGAAAGTATAGAATGAAACAGGGTTATCTTATCTTCCTGAGTGCAATAGGTAGGCCCTACCTTAAGATAGAGGTGATGTGTGGCTTACATTGTTGAAACCATAGACATAATAAAGAGTAGACGCCGCATCGACCGCTACTGCCTACTGGCGCTGACGAGCCGTGGGGCCGCCATCTTGGAACGGGCAACCGCTCCACTCAGTGTAATCTGTTTGGCTGGGGCAATGAGCTGTCAGCGCATTTAATTAATCATACCGAACTGAATACCGAACTGAATTTCACGCGGTTTGCTTTGCTGCAAAGGTCATACATGTAGCTATGATACAGGACATGGTTATTCTTTTCACAAAATACAACCAATAGTATGGTAATGTTAAATCTTACTTGTGAAAAGTAATCCCCCGAGCCCTGTTTGCGATTGTCCGCCTATTTGAGCAGGAAAATGCTGCACAGTGCTGGCATCTTGTTTATTCTGATGCTACGCAACTAGGAACTTGCCCTGTCCAAGATGGCGGACGCATTTCTCGCGCCCAGCAGCCATAGGGCGTCTACTCTTTATTATGTCTATGGTTGAAACAGTTCAACAATGTGAAACTGTTGAAAACGATTTGAAACTGTATCAAACCTAAGAAATTGGAAGACACCTTTGAAACAAGCTAATTCAAACTATGCCAATGTTCTTGAACAACAGCGCTACAACAGGGAGAACAAAGAAGACAAATCTGATTGGCCCTGTAGCTAGAAGCTGGCTACCAGCTGGTAGACTAGCTGCTACATCCGGTGTTCTGGAGATCTACATGATGGCGGCTACAGTAGTACGCATGAGGGATACCGGCTGTTGTCATACAGTCCTTTCGCTCCATGCCAGGGTTAAATAACTTCGAACTACTGTGTGGGATTGCTAACCAGAACTTCCGTTTTACAGTCGTAGACCTATGCTAGCACTAGCGGTACTTTTTGCTAAAACGGACGAAACTGCAGGGTGTTGATTTCACAGGAAAGCTTATCAAGCTGGCTACATATGAGATATTAACACCCTGGCCGGTGACTGGGGCCTTTTTATATGCAGATAGTCGTTTCAGTTCTAGTCACTACCTCCAGGACGCTAACTAGCTAGCTAACTGAGAAACATCTGCAAAACAAACAGGGCGACATGTTTGTTTTGTTTGTTTCCTGTGATAACACCACCTTGTTTTGCATTTTTTGTCAACTGTGGCTAGCTAGGCAGGTAGCAACACGACTCAAGACTTGTTCACTACGTTGGTCTCCACTGAATCAGACTTGTTCACTACGTTGGTCTCCACTGAATCAGACTTGTTCACTACGTTGGTCTCCACTGAATCAGACTTGTTCACTACGTTGGTCTCCACTGAATCAGACTTGTTCACTACGTTGGTCTCCACTGAATCAGACTTGTTCACTACGTTGGTCTCCACTGAATCAGACTTGTTCACTACGTTGGTCTCCACTGAATCAGACTTGTTCACTACGTTGGTGTCCACTGAATCAGACTTGTACTGCACAGGCTTGCGTGTGTGACGTTGTAATGTTTGTGAGTGTTGCAAGCTTAGTGTTAGCGGCACATTTTGCCACAAAAACTGAAATATTTTGTAACCGTGCAAAGGAACCTTCCAGAAAGTAATATCAGTAAATCAGTAATATCTGTGTGTAGTATGAAGTGAAAAGCTGTGATTTGGTGAGCTGTGATTTCATGAGCTGTGATTTGTTAAGCTGTGGGCGCTGTGGTCATGTGCCCGGCTGTGAAGGGAGGAGGGGTGCGGAACACCCACGGTGGCCATCATTGGGGGCGCTGACGCCACACAGCTCCACAGTATATTAGGGTTCGTCTCTTCAAGCAATAACAGTAGCCCACCTCTGCTACCCGGCTCTTGATTAGCTATGCTAATGTACTCATATCCATGTAAATGTATTCCGTCTGCTACAAACTGCAGGAACACGCATTACAACAATGCCAGTGTTCATTATTTTCAAAATAGCGGGTCGTGTCAGGTGAAAGTGAGAGCATAAGCGCGGGTCGTCTCATGTCAGAGACAAGGCACCGCGACATCGTCCAGGGTCATCAGGGTCATCAGGGTCATCGGCCCCTGTCACCCACCAGCAGCTGAATACAAGACAGTTATGCTCTTCAATGGTGGGCTCTTAGCCACTTCCATTCAGTTCCTTTGGCTCTCGTTCCCTGACTCTTTTTCTCTCTCTTTCTCTTGTCTTTCACGCTTGGTCTCTATATTTACTTCCCCCTCCCTCCCTCCCTCCCTCCCTCCCTCCCTCCCTCCCTCCCTCCCTCCCTCCCTCCCTCCCTCTCTCTCTCTCTCTCTCTGTGTTTTTGTCTCGCTCTTTATTTCTCCCTTACTTTCTCGCTGTCTCTTTTGCTGTCTCTCTCTCTCTGATCTCTCTCATTAGACGTGGCCCCTGACTTGGTGCCGTCTCTTGTCTCTCCTCCCAGGGGACTACTGTGAAGTCAACGTGGACGAGTGTCTGTCCTCGCCCTGCCTGCACAGTGGCTCCTGTGTGGACCAGGCCAACCGCTACCAGTGTGTCTGTCTGCCCGGCTTCACTGGTGAGGGCGTCACACAGGCCGCTCATCCACGCCGCACGCATCGTCTTCAGCGGCCCCACACAAACCACACACTCGCAAGAGTCACAAACCGTATTTATTTACTTTGAATAGATAGTTAGGATCTCCGGTTAGAGGATGGGGGTTAGTTTCTGGTTAACCCCTAGGTTATTTGAGCATCTGTAGTACATAAGCGCCTCACGGTAAGCAGACTGCATCTTGGAGCGTTACTGCACTAGTTTCCTGTTTCTGAAAACAACTTGCAGCAAATGCCACAGGTAAACACTCATGTCGCAATCATGGCAAGTGTCGACCGCAGTAGGGAAAAACGCTGCCTCTTGACAACTTGGCAGGAACATGATAAGATGACTTTGTGGGAGACTAAGTGATGTTTAGCCACCCTATGGCACACCGGAAGACAAGCTGAAGATAGACTTTGTATATGGACAGCACACACACACACACACACAGATGAATGTACAAACACACACACATACCCACATGACGGTACAAACACACATACACATAGATGTGCACCTCCCCCCCCTCCCTCCCCCTGACATAAATGCACACACACACACACACACACATCTTTATACACAGATCCATCTATGTGCGTGTGTTCTTGCATGAATTTGTGTGCGGGCGTGCTTGCTTGTGACAAACCTGCCTGTGTGTGTTGATTGTGTCCTGCTCTGATCCAGGCAGCTCCTGTGAATGGGACACTGACGAGTGTGCGTCGTCTCCCTGTAGGAACGGAGCCTCCTGCATTGACCAGCCCGGTCGTTACCACTGCCAATGTGTGGCTCCATTTAAAGGTAATGAATACTGAGTGAATGGGGACAAAACAGCCAGTTAATGAACTCCTCAGACCATTCCTGCTCCTGTCTGAGCCCATCTCACCGTCTCAACACAACATTAGTACGTCTTCATTTCCCCCTGATGCAGCGAGAGTGAGGGAGACGGGAGAGGGGGAGAGGGAGAGAGAGAGAGGGAGACGGGGAGAGGGAGACGGGGAGGGAGAGGGGGAGAGGGAGAGGGGGAGAGGGAGACGGAGAGAGGGAGACGGGGAGAGGGAGAGGGGGAGAGGGAGACGGGGAGAGGGAGACGGAGAGAGGGAGACGGAGAGAGGGAGACGGGGAGAGGGAGACGGAGAGAGGGAGACTGAGAGAGGGAGACTGAGAGAGGGAGACGGGGAGAGGGAGACGGAGAGAGGGAGACGGAGAGAGGGAGACGGGGAGAGGGAGAGGGGGAGAGGGAGACGGGGAGAGGGAGACGGGGAGAGGGAGACGGGGAGAGGGAGACGGGGAGACGGGAGACGGGGAGAGGGAGACGGAGAGAGGGAGACGGAGAGGAGAGGGAGACGGAGAGAGGGAGACGGAGAGAGAGGGGGGCAGAGAAAGAGAGACAAGAGGTAGAGGCAGAGATGGAGGGGGAGAGGGAGATAGGGGGAGAGGGAGAGAGGGGGAGGGAGAGGGAGAGGGAGGCAGACTGTCGCTGTCATCACCTTTTAACCCATGCGATATGTTTCATTCTAAGACACAATCTTTTAATATGGTTTTTACAAAATAAATGTGCTGTCAGAAACGCTGTCTGTTGTGCTTGATGGTTATTATTTGTAAGGGTGTTTTTAATGAGCGTACAGTAACTGGTTGGTTGAGCACTTTTAATGAGATAATTAGGTGTACTATTATGAAAAGTGTGCCGGCTCAACTTGCGCACTCTTGCACTTTAAAGTCTTGCACCACAAAGTCACCTGTCCCATTGTTGTGTTTACGCTCTGAGCTGGATTGTAACTGCTGACTCAAGTTCAGTGCTATAGCTGGTTAGTGTTGTGCTACCTGGAGGTGGTATGTCTCCCTAAAAATATCCTCCTGTGTCTTTGTTGTGGGTGAGTCATTTTCCAGAGATTATCAGAGGTAGGAAACAGATCTGTTTTCTTGATAGCGTGACAATATAAATGCATGCTTTCCTACAATCTGCTCCTCTTGCTGTGCTCATTTCGTATGCAATGTCTGGCTTTGTTTGCATTTTCTAAAGTTCTAAACCGTCTTTTTGTGGAATCTCAAAAAACCTGTTTATGTGTATTCTTTTTGCTTTCACCAAAAGTTCTCCCATTTGATCTGGGAAAAGATATTAGTTGTGGTTTCTCCCCTCGTCTGAGGAGAATACATTTCTTTTGGACCTAAAATACTCTTGTACCTAATAATATGTTGTTGAGCTTGGAGGTGCCTGGCTGTGTCAAGTCATTCCAAGTCAATCCCAGTTAAGAGGTCACGAGACTTCAGTGCTTTAAAAGTAGCTCATTCTGCGCCCTCTGAGCATGTAGGGTTGCCATTTACGCCTTCCTATACATAGATATGTAACAGCATCATCTTTTAACACGGTAGTCAAGGTGGTTAGGAACCATTCTTGCATGACAGGTGTTGATAGATGTGAAGCCTTCATGTTTATGTTTGAGCACATGGAAGTCCTCCTGGTCTAGCGGGGGGAAATGAAAGAAACAAATAGCACAAATCACTTCAAGTATTGTAGCGTGTGACCTCACCACAAACACGGACGTTTGATTCATCTTTCCCTTCCTGTACAGCTCCTTCTTCTTCATTTTCATTTGAGACGAAACGGCACACACGATACATCACTCAGATGAATAGAGACGCTGGGCATCGTGGGTAGTTCCCCCTGGGGAACCCTAGTAGAAATAGCACAAAAATTACTCTCAGGACTGACTACTCTCTCTCTCTCTCTCTCTCTCTCTCTCTCTCTCTCTCTCTCTCTCTCTCTCGCTCTCTCTCGCTCTCTCTCTCGCTCTCTCTCTCGCTCTCTCTCTCGCTCTCTCTCTCACCCTCTTTCTCACTCTCTCTCTCTCTCTCTCTCTCTCTCTCTCTCTCTCTCTCTCTCTCTCTCTCTCTCTCTCTCTCTCTCTCTCTCTCTCTCTCTCTCTCTCTCTCTCTCTCTCTCTCTCTCTGTCTCTATTCCCCTCCCGACAACCTCCTCATCCTCCACCCTCTCCCTCCCCTCCCCTCCACCCTCCCCTCCCTTTAACCCCCCCAGGTCGTGACTGCGAGTTCCTCCCCTGTGAGGACAGTAACCCGTGTGAGAACGGCGCAGAGTGCCTGGAGGAGCGCGATCACGAGCGCTTCCCGCTGGGGTTCCGCTGCCAGTGTCGCCGTGGCTACACCGGCCCCCGCTGCGAGGTCGACGTGGACGAGTGCAGCTCCAGCCCCTGCCTGCACGGCTTCTGCTACGACGGTACCACTTCCTGTTTCCTGTGACCCGTTGAGTATGGGGGGGGGGGGGCTTAGAAAGGGAAAGGGAGAGCGAAACAGAGGAAGGGAAATACACTAAGGATGACCAAAACGGAGATGAAGAGAGAACTGCACAGAGAGAGAGAGAGAGAGAGAGAGAGAGAGAGAGAGAGAGAGAGAGAGAG
Organism: Thaleichthys pacificus; assembly: GCA_023658055.1. Lineage (NCBI taxonomy): Eukaryota > Metazoa > Chordata > Actinopteri > Osmeriformes > Osmeridae > Thaleichthys > Thaleichthys pacificus. The sequence continues at coordinate 18,042,847 of CM042857.1, read as the reverse complement.
AGAGAGAGAGAGAGAGAGAGAGAGAGAGAGAGAGAGGGTGGCGGAGAGTGAAAGAGGAAAGGGAGAGGGAAACCGAAGGGGAAAGAGGGGAGCAGGTGAGAAGACAAGAGAAAGAGATTTGAAAAGGGGGAGAGTGATCACACACATCTGACCTATCACCGTGTGCATCTCTCCATAGACGTCACCATCGTTTTGGCTCACTTGCAATTTGACAGGTAATGTTCCGCTGGGTTGCCATAGCAGCTAATCAACAGCGTTATGAGAGTGGAGTTATTCTCTGTGAAGTCCGGAGCTGATATCTGCTCCGAGCGCAGCCCGCAGCCTGGATGAGTGTATCCTCCCGACCATGAGAGGAGATCAATTAAGCACCAATGCTGTGTTGTCATTTGAATATGGGTGATGAATGATACAGTTAATACAATCAAAGCTCCAGGCAGAATACTGTTTGTCCTTTGAGTTCATTTTTCACTTGTGTTCCTAATGTGTGTCAACTCTAGCATCAATGATTAAGTAGCTCATAGATCATTTTAGGACGATAGGTTAAGGTTCAGTGAGGACAAATAGTGCAAAATGATTGAAGATTGATTGTCAGGAGAAATGTAGGTCTTTAACAATTTTTTTATATATTTTTTTATCAGAACTAGCTGAACAATGGCCCCTTGCTTCTGTAACTCCTCCTTCAGCTCTGAATGGCAGTGTTTAGGGGACAGTGTGCCTGCCATGTCTCAGGAGGAAGTTTTTCCATTCAACAGGATTGAAAGAGACAGGCGCTTTCCTCCTGAAAGGAGGCTCTGTCCTGCAGAAGAACAGACTTCCTCTAAGGAGTTCCCACTGAGGGAACGGACGGCAACATCATCTCCACTTGTTAAATTGGATTCTGGCTCACACCCAGTAAGAGAAAACATGAGAAGGAAGCAAAAACATGGATTTACAAAATCACTGAGCCAGCCAGCCAGTCATCAAGTCAGACAACCATCCAGCCAGCTATCCAGCCATGCAGCCAGCTATCCAGCCATCCATCCATCCAGCTATCCAGCCACACAACAACCCAGCCAGTCAGCCAACTAGCCAGGTAGCCATCCAGCCAGCTATCCAGTTAGCCAGCTACCTAGCCAACTATCCAGGTACCCAGCCACCCAACCATCTACCCAGTCAGCTATCCAGTCAGCCAGCCAGCTATCTACCCAGCCAGCCAGCTATACAGTCAGTCATCCAGCTACCTAGCCAACCATCCAGGTACCCATCCACCCAACCATCTACCCAGCCAGCTATCCAGCCAGCCAGCTATCCAGTCAGCCAGCCAGCTAGCTACCTAGCCAACCATCCAAGTACCCAGCTACCCAACCAGCTACCCCGCCAAACAACCAGCCACTCAGCTCCCACTCAGCCACCCACTCAACCAACTAGCCAGCCAACCACCCAGTCAGCCAGCCAGCTGCCCACACAGTCAATCAGCAAGTCAGTTTGCCTGCTACCCGAGCCACCCAGCCAGTAAACTGCCAGCCAAAAACTCTCTACCTAGCCAGCCGACGATCCATTCATCCTGCCAAGCAACCAACAACCCACCCTGTCAGACAGCTATCCAGCTACCAATCAATCTAACGAACCAGCCAGACAGCTAGCCAACCAATCAGCCAGCCAGCCAGTCAGTCATCCTTCCTGCCCAGCTAGCCAGCCAGCCAGTCAGCCAGCCAGTCAGAGTGCCACTGTGCCTAACCCCCTGCACCGGCAAGGATGAATAATGCCACTGCCACCCAGGACCTAAAGCATTTAATGAGAGTAATAGCAGGAACACGCACCAAGAGAGAGTGACAGCATAGATTACGTGGTAAATCTCTGGGATAATGAAGAATCCAGGGACTCTGACTGGGGTTGTAATAAATTCACTCCTGTAGAGAACTGCAATTACCTCAGCAGTATCCAGCCGTATGTGCGCTGCTGTTGTGTTGTGGAAGGCATAGGAGGCACCCCTCTTTAACGCACAGCCCTGATTAAAGACAGGCTGCGCTGGGCTCTCGGCCCAGGGAGACATCCTGACTTCAGTCAGCACAGATCGGCACGTTTTTTAACATCTAAATAAAAAATGGCCCCTCTTACGTCCTCCTTTGCTTGTTCCCAGGGCTGCAGTACACCTGAGGGGAAAACGACTAATGGGTTAGAGGGAGAGGGGGAGAAGGGGGTAGAGAAAGAGCCAGAGAGATAAATGGTAAGTGGTAAATGAAGAGATGGAGGAGAGAAAGATGGAAGGAGGGAAGAACAGAGAGAAAGAGAGGAGATGAGATAGCGAGAGATTGAGAGCTGGGGGGGATGGAGAAAGAGAGAGGTTAAGGGATAAGGGAGGACTGGAGGAGAGAGGAAGGAGGGGAGAGGGGGGGGATGAGTAAACAGGATGGAGAGGTTCTGAAGAGCAGACAGGTTTATTTAAACATGCTTAGGGTCTTAAACTCCTCCAGATTGATGAGAGTGGGGTTATCTGTCACATAGATTTAGCTACAGCTTCCTTGACTCACCGCACAGTTTACAATACATCAGGCATTTTATTAGTCATGTCTATACATGCGTGACAGACAGAGCACAGGCCATTCTTACTGTCTCTGATGTCTCCTGCAGGTTATCATAGACACTTATCATTGGATGTTGTGGATGTCTTTTTATCATTATCTACAAACAACAACATCCAGGGATCCAGGAAGTGCTTCCATCCAGGACGTTAAATATGTTTCCATCCAGTTTTTCAGGAAGTGCAGTGTTTCTATCCAGGTTTTTAGGAAGTGCAGTGTTTCTGTCCTGGTTTTTAGAAGTGCAGTGTTACTGTCCAGGTTTTTAGGAAGTGCAGTGTTTCTGTCCAGGTTTTTAGAAAGTGCAGTGTTACTGTCCAGGTTTTTAGGAAGTGCAGTGTTTCTGTCCAGGTTTTTAGGAAGTGCAGTGTGTCTGTCCAGGTTTTTAGAAGTGCAGTGTTACTGTCCAGGTTTTTAGGAAGTGCAGTGTTACTGTCCAGGTTTTTAGGAAGTGCAGTGTTTCTGTCCAGGTTTTTAGGAAGTGCAGTGTTTCTGTCTGGGTTTTTAGGAAGTGCAGTGTTTCTGTCCGGGTTTTTAGGAAGTGCAGTGTTTCTGTCTGGGTTTTTAGGAAGTGCAGTGTTTCTGTCTGGGTTTTTAGGAAGTGCAGTGTTTCTGTCCGGGTTTTTAGGAAGTGCAGTGTTTCTGTCTGGTTTTTAGGAAGTGTAATGTGTGTCTAGCCAGGGGTTACATGAACTGCTGTGTTTCTATCCTGGTTTTCAGTGTTTATATTCTGGGATGTACAGTATTAGCCAACCAAGACACAGTAATGGTGCTTAAAATAGAATTGTTCCACATCTCCCCTTCCTGCCTGGTTACATGGATAAATAAATAAAATAAACTGATAAATCAGGCACTGCCTATTCCGAGAAAGTTATAAACATTTTTAGAGTAATCACTCTGGATTATCTGTATGTGGTAAAACTACCAAGGTTTGGTAAACTACCAAGGTTTATCAGGATAATATGCTCTTCATCTCCTCTCTGCTGATTCAAAACAACTGCACTTTTGTACGTCAGTTTGGATAAAAGCGTCTGCTAAACAAATACATGTAACTGGTCTGAGGAAGCTGGGGGTTTGTTAAGGAGTTAAATATTCATCTGAAATTGGTATCTAATGTTAGCGTCTACAGGACATCTACAACACAAGCATCCAGAAGAGCTGTTTTCTCTACAGCATTGGTTGTGGTGTTTTTGCTTTGTGATGTTTTTGGTGGTTGTGGTGTTTTTAGTGTCTGGTTGTGGTATTTCTGGTGTTTCTGGGTTGTAATGTTTCTGATGTGTGTGGTGTTTCGGAAGTTTTGGGTGTTTCTGATGCTTGTGGTGTTTCTGGTTACTGACATGTCGCTTCTGTTACAGTGGTGGACGGGTTCTACTGCCTGTGTAACCCAGGTTACGCTGGCGTGGCGTGTGAGCAGGACATTGATGACTGTGTCAATAACATGTGCTCCAACAACTCCACATGTCTGGACCTGCACTTGGTAAGTGACCACATGAATAATGTTAGAGCGATGCACTTCTGATCCATGGTCTTCTGCTGTCCTCTCTACATGCAGTTGTTGCTTTGGATACAAGTCTTGTAACGTAATGCAAGCAGACAGATGAGCTACACAGTCTAAGAGAGATGGAACGCGTTGTCTTACTGTAAGAATGTAGCTGTGTGTAGATAACCCATTGTAATGGCCAGGGATTGTGTCTGCATACAAAGTCTTCAATTCCTGAAATTCTACCATTGAATAATGTTAATGGTTGTATTGACTAGCAATGTTTCAGTGTACAAAACACTTGAACACAAATCACCCCTGTAGTTAGCTGTCCCTCCCCATCTCTGCTGCGCGAGCCGTGTGTCCCAGCCTTACAGAACACAGGAGCAGCACGCTGCCTGCTCAACATGGCCCACGTCTCCTGCTTTAACAGCAGAACTACATTCATCTCCCTTCATCCTCTCCTGTCCTCTTTCCTTCATCCTCTCCTGTCCTCTTTCCTTCATCCTCTCCTGTCCTCTTTCCTTCCACTGTTCGGTCAGAACTCTGTTCCCTCCTTTCTCTCCTTCTCTCCTAACCCCCCTCTCCCTATACCTCCCTTCTTTCTGTTTTGTGCTCGCTCTCTCTGTCTCTCTCTGTCTCTCTCTCTCTCTCTCTCTCTCTCTCTCTCTCTCTCTCTGTCTCTCTCTCTCGCTCTCTCTCTGTCTCTCTGTCTCTCTCTCTCTGTCTCTCTCTCTCTCCCCCCCCCTCTCCTTCTCCCTCTCCACATTCTTAGCCCACATGTGTCCACCTTACAAACAAGGTCTCAGGATTCATACACATGTTCAGGGAGGAGAGGAGCAGTTTATTGAAATCCAATGAATAATTCACACCCTGTCTGAGGTTTAAATGGAGATGGAAAGGAATCCATTTCCTTGGCTATTAGTGACCAGAGACCTATGGAAAGGTAGATGCCTGTGTGTATTGTGGCGTATGTGGGTATTTTGTGAGAATGCCATCTAATGAAAGTGCATTATCAAGGCTAGTGTGACAATACTCATTCATGTAGTCATTTATTTATGAATTTGCTTGTATATACTTGATATTGTCTGGAGGCGACCCCGACTGCAGTAGATGTGGACCCCTGGACCATACATGAATACAGTACATCAACAGGGACACTACATGTGTAAAGAAGTATAAAATCAAAATCTAATAAAATCTGCATAAAGAGGATGAATTATTTAGAAATGCGTACAGCTGAGAAGGAGAAGGCGGGTACCAAGTGATGCGATTAAAAACAGCGATGCTGTCCTGAAAACACTGGGTTGTTCTGGAACATCACGGAACCACATGCCACAGACAGAGACAGAGTTCAGACACCTTGTGTGGGACCACAGAAGAGTTCATGCTTTTAGCTTGAAGAACTCTTTATCTTTTCCTCTTTCATGTCATTTATCATTTGTTGTCACTCATGTGACATTGTTCTCATCTGTGTAATATGCCACCATCAAGCCACATCAATGCCCTTTTGATTATATTCAGTAGCAGAGCGTCAGGGCTGATTATTTTTCAGTATCAGAGCATCAGGGATGATTATATTTCAGTAGCAGGGCATTAGGGATGATTATATTTCAGCAGCAGAGCATCAGGGATGATTATATTTCAGTAGCAGATCATCAGGGATGATTATATTTCAGTAGCAGATCATCAGGGATGATTATATTTCAGTAGCAGAGCATCAGGGATGATTATATTTCAGCATCAGGGATGATTATATTTCAGTAGCACAGCATCAGGGATGATTATATTTCAGTAGCAGAGCATCAGGGATGATTATATTTCAGTAGCACAGCATCAGGGATGATTATATTTCAGCAGCAGAGCATTAGGGATGATTATATTTCAGTAGCACAGCATCAGGGATGATTATATTTCAATAGCAGGGCATCAGGGATGATTATATTTCAGCAGCAGAACATCAGGGATGATTATATTTCAGTAGCACAGCATCAGGGATGATTATATTTCAGCAGCAGAGCATCAGGGATGATTATATTTCAGTAGCACAGCATCAGGGATGATTATATTTCAGCAGCAGAGCATCAGGGATGATTATATTTCAGTAGCACAGCATCAGGGATGATTATATTTCAGTAGCAGAACATCAGGGATGATTATATTTCAGCATCAGGGATGATTATATTTCAGCAGCAGAGCATTAGGGATGATTATATTTCAGCATCAGGGATGATTATATTTCAGCAGCAGAGCATGAGTGATGATTATATTTCAGCAGCAGAGCATCATGGATGATTATATTTCAGTAGCACAGCATCAGGGATGATTATATTTCAGCAGCAGAACATCAGGGATGATTATATTTCAGCAGCAGAGCATCAGAGAGGAGGAAACATGAACGCATACGATGCAGAATACACCATCACTGGTGCTTTAAGGACAAAGTAGGTCAAGCACAAGTCTGCCTGATGGCTTGGCTGTTGTCTTAGGATGCACAAGGTTTTAATGTTTCACGTTTGATCTTAGATATTGGAGAAGTGAATGGAGTGATCAGTATCTTTTGATGCATGAGTCATCGACCAGTGATAGGCTGAGCGGTGGTTGACATCTCACTCTACTGTTTTACAATTTAACACTGCTAATTCCCAGCACATGAATAACTTATAGAGACATTTGAGTCCTGATGCGATGGAGGAACACGGCCCAAGCCCAATGCCCTGAAATATGCCACCCATTTTTACTGGAGATTTAAGTATTTTGGCATAGCAGTTTCCCTGTATCCTTGGTCTCTCTCTCTTTTGCCCTCTCTCTGTCTACCACCCCTCTCTCTCTCTTTCTCTCTCTCTGTGTCTCTCTCACAATCCCTTTCTCTCCTCTCACTCACTTTCTCTCTCTGTCCTTTGGTCTCTATCCCTCCCTCCCTCCCTGCCTCTCGTTATCATGTAGTATAATCTCAGTTCATTTTGAGGTGTCCGTCCTGGGGCAGGCCTCATCATAGGGTGATGTGAAGGGCAGGCAGCAGCAGGACGGCTCTGTGGGTGTGCATGGGGGTGTGTGTTACTGTGTGCTGCTGTGTGCTGCTGTGTGTTTGCGTTTCTGTGTGCTGCTAGGTGTGTAGGAGTGTGTGTTGCTGTGTGTGCTGCTGTGTGTTTGCGTTGCTGTGTGTTGCTAGGTGTGTAGGGGTGTGTGTTGCTGTGTGTGCTGCTGTGTGTTTGCGTTTCTGTGTGCTGCTAGGTGTGTAGGAGTGTGTGTTTCTGTGTGTTAAACAGTGTAAAGACAGGCCTTCCCCAAGCTGGGAACCAGAGGATACACTTCACTTCAGAGCAGGAGGAGAAACATGAGGGACATGATGACATTTTAGATAGACCAGCTGTGAAGCACGAGTGTGGCAGTGGGATGTTTGGGGCTGCTGCTGTAGACCTGGCTGGCTCGCTCTCACAGAATCCACTACCAATTCCTCATTGTATCAGACGGTGCTTGAGGGAAATGTGAGACCATCTGTCCAAAAGCTGAAGTGGATGTGGACAATGCAACATGACAATGACCCAAAACA